>JABFDZ020000001.1:49459169-49469211 GCA_019775955.2 Pollimyrus isidori
AAGCTCCTCTCTCACCTCCATATGTATGTGGCTTAAGGAGAGCAGGATGGGATATACAGAGGGGGAAAAAAAACACACCGCAATGCAGTTGTGCAAATAAAAAATGCTTCAGTTCATTTCGTGTTCTGAACAGGTCAGCTGGGTGGATCCTGGAAGGTGACTGTGTTGGTGGTCCCCTGGAGTGGCACTGGGTTCAGAACCTCCCTAATAAACAAAGGCCTTTTGTTTGTCTGATCCTACCTGCTGTTTCCACTTATATCAGAAAGGACAAAGGGCCTTCTAAGCAGCGCAGCCGGCACCAAGGCAAGGGCAGGAGGAATACTCACGAGAGGACATCGCCCACATATGCGTAGTATGAGCAACAGAAAGGAGGGGCTCCGTCACAGCAGTACTCCAGGCAGCTGTCACACTGGCCCGCACAGCATCCTGCCAAAGCCAATCAGATGTCTGATTAAATTACAATAATAATAATAGTGCACCTCATTTTAGCCACTGAAATGTTGCTAAATGTAAAACGTTGCCTGCACTGAAATGGTCCAGCAGCTGTGGCAAATTTTCATGTTTAACTGAATAGCAGACACTATTATCAGCATATATTTCATTAGCGTGTGGCTCAGTAGGCTAAGCCTCTGTGCCGGTGATCGGAAGGTCGCTGGTTCAAGCCGGGTCTCGGCACCTCTATCTGCGCTTGAACAAGGCCCTTAATCCCCAGCGCCGTGACAGGTGGCTGCCCTTTGCGGACAGCTTGAGGCATAAGGAGAATTTTCCCACGGGGATCAATAAAGTATTAATTATTATAAAGCAGGGTAATCCAGTCCCTGAAACAGCTGGAAGATATGGGCCTGACTCAAGGGCCCAGTGGTGACTCGAGTGATCACAGCATTTCAAGCGGTGACCTGCCGATCACAGACATGCTGCCACCAAACTGAAGGGAGATTTGACATGAATTTAAAAATTGGCTCTTTGTTTCTCATAACAAACCGCAAACATAATTCCGGTAAGTCCGAGACTGATTCCATATACCATCTTTGCTTCAGACAATCCAACAAATTAATCTGCACACGAGATCTATTTTCGCTTTTTATGCTTCATTATATGCGAGATTCAAAGATTACAGATTTGTGTCAGTTTAGAGAAATGCTCCTTTGCAATTTAGTGACTTGGGAGAACCAGATAAGTGTAAGTAAACAACATTATTAATCCGTAATTGGGCTGATTAAGGCAGAGGGAGGGGTTATGCATGGCAGCCCAGGACCTGGTGCTGAGTCCACAGATGGTGACAATGCCAATTATTTACAAGTACTAGTGCTGTACTACATTGATGCCGAATGCACCCAATCAGCTGGGCTTGTGGAAAATGCCAGACATCTGCGCTCTGCATGGATGCCATGGAGACGCCAGGAAAATGTGAAAAGCCTTTCTGTCTTCTGTTTTTATTTCTCAGTTATATTTATCCCATCGAGAGCAATGGGTCCATGTGGAGAAGCAGACAAAAAGCCAACTAATGAGGCCTGGAAGAGTTTGTTCTTTTGAGAAACCATGTTCACTCTTACTGGTACTAAAGATTACTATAGCATGGACATAAACAGAAAAAATTGTTGGGGGAGCATTTTAAGGAGAGGACGCAAGGCAGGGGACACGGTGACTTTACCTTGCGCCATTAATGGCCTAAATGATTTGTCCTTCATTAACAAATCTTTTACATAAACAAAATGATGTTACTGCACTCATTTGCTATGTTGACTCAATGAATGATATTTAAACACACTCGTGCTTTCCATCTCTGTCTCACATACAATTAATCAGCAGGCTATGTAGAAGAATTGTCTCTGGTTGCTAATGCAATTAATAGAATGTCACATGATTCACATATCCTGAATTACCTCCTGGTCACCTTAAGTGGACTGGCCATATATGCGGATGGTCATGTATGCTGGTCTCTGACAGGACAAAAGTCTGAAACAGCTAACGCACTGCAGTAACAAACACTGTCCACAGGGTTCCAATTACTCTGTCCCTGACAGCTGTACGAAGGACGTCTTATGCGAGCTTGTTCCACTCATGCCCCTTCACTGATCAGCTAAAAACGACTGTCAGAGGACTGACCGTGTCTGTTCAGCACATACTCACATTAGCCAATCCGTCCTCCCCTCGACCCCCACCCACCCACCCACCCCGCTTACAGAAAACTCGAGAACTGTGCGGATGTAATGCGATTGCTAACCGTGCTGCATTGCACAACGTAACATACTAAGGAGTAGATACAGTTGGTAATTTGATTATGTTAACGTAGCCTGTTTCCTATATTTTACGATCTTGCTATACCTTAAGATCCCTTACATCACTGACTTGAAGCTAGGGAGCTCATATTTAACTAGCTGAGATTTTAATATTCTATATAACATGATGCGTGCAATTCTGACATAGCTAGGGTATAACTGAGTGTCGGCAGTGATTCAGACATATCCAGTCCATGGTTCTGATTCGTTGGTTAGTACCGGTACTAAAAAAATGTAATACCGAACAAAAATACGGTACGACACTACCCTTTCTTTAGCAGTACTATCCCGTGCAACACTAGTCTGCACAAACTCAGAGATATTTGGCAAAATGTGGGGCCATCTTACTGATGTAGTTCGAATAAATAAAAATCGTTGCGTCGCATACTTGATAAATCTATGCGTGTCATCGTGGCCTAAACGAAAAATAACAAAATAACGAAATTAATCATGAATTCCATTCTGCTGCGAGACAGCGATTTGCTTTCTTCAACATCAAGAAGTCTCATAGTGATGACGAACACGTGTTCCGGCCAGGATCGTTAAAGTGCAATGTGAGCGCGTGACCAGCGCGGGAGGGGGTGCAATAGTGCTCGGGAATGGTAGAAGGCAACCAGGTTTAGATAAGTGCGCCCCCCACAAAGGACGCAATCAGTGGTTGTGCAATATCAGACAATACAGACGGTAATTTTCTGAAAATCTCTAAAACTGGGTACCACACACCCATATCCTTGTGCAGTCCTAACAGATCATACGACGTCCTTCTCTGGATTTGGAGGTGGACAGTTATGGTTTATGATTTGAGCTGCTCTCCATCTGAGCGCAACAGTAATGACAAGCTGGAGTGGTTGGTGCCCCAAGGCGCCGGGTTTCCTGTTTGTGTGTAAGCTTTTGATACCCCTACCCCCTTCTCCCCACCCTCTTTCTGGGTGGTCCTACCCACCAGGCATGCGGATTGCCCTCTCACCTCCGGTTCTTGTAGCTGTGAGCTCGGCGACAAAGGCGCTTAAGAAAGTCAGCAACGAGACACTTTCCTACCCGTGGAGTCTAAAAATACCCCCCAAAAGTTTCATACATAGGGGCAACGGCTAAACTGGTTTATTAATCATACATACCACACCCTTCAAGACACCATTTAAAATATGCTTGTATTTTCGTATACTAATTTGTAAATAAATGATGTATCGATGAAAATGCTGAATAAATAATCCTCACAAACTTTCCTCTTGACAATGGGGAATGCAGCCTGAATTCATAGGCATGCTTCTCCAGGCGCTGTAAATCAATGAAAAATTATAAGTCTTAAGATAATTATACGTTTTAAAAACATCAAAGTCCGCATGTAGCAATGACCTTATTGGAGGTATGTTTATGAATATGAACAGCTAGGAGTTGAATACGGCTTGAATATTTACCAGCGTTTCCCAAAATAGCGGACAGGATTTGTAATCTTAGGCTACCTTATTCATTGGTTTGACGCCGGGATGGAAAGTCGCATTTATCACATTAATAGGCACGTAAAATTGCACACAAACACATAAATATCGAGGACACTCGGGATTTCAACCGATAAACATTTTCTTACCAGCCAAAAGAGAAACCAGCAAGGCGTCCCTCAAGAAGGTCCAGCAGCTGTGGGCACCCCGTGTCTCTGGTCTTACAGTACTGATCCCACGACTGTTTTCCATTTTCTTGTTATACCGTGCTTTTGTGTTTTATTAAAGTCTCCAATGCTGCGTGTCGGCGGCGATGTAGTACAAATCATTCGCCTAAACAGAAGTGGAGAAAACTTCTTTAAACCTCAGTAAAAGTTCTACAGGCGCAGATTGTAACGGCACAGAGACTCGCTTCACATCCTTTCAAATTGCGGCAGTGTGTCCGGGCAGCGTGCTATGCTCTCTGAAAGGTGCTTCTCTTTCCCCCTTTGTTTTCTTCCTCCCCGCGTTCTCTGACGATCAGTCAGTATCCTCCTCCCCCTGCTGCTATTTTCTCGGATTACCCTGTCCATTGCGGGGAGGCGCATATGTGCGCCGGCTATTTCAGAATATTATTTCAATGTCACGACTGTGGGTTCAAATAGGCACCATTGTCCGGCTTAGAACAAACCACCCACGATTCTCCCTCTTGCAGAACTTGCCCATTACGGTGTTTATCGCAGTTAGATCTATTGTGTGCTCCAAAGTATGGTGTACCCTGATGTTTTTGTACGTATATTTTTAGTCTCCTTGGGACAAACAGCGCGCGAATTTTTCGTTGAGGGGAGAAAAGAACAACATTCACCGAGTTAATACATTTCATTTCAGAATAACACAAAAACGCATATTCCGGATAGTAAGATATGTCTTTTGTATTGTCCAGGAACATATAGAAATTATTTTTTTACACCTATCCAAATCTGTTTGAAACACTCACGTGTACATGGTATTAGCCATATCTATTTGTCTTGCGATGTTTAGCCAAAGGCTAGTTTGTACTAAAAATTATTTCCAGGTTAATGTGTTTCTGAAGTTTGATCCAGTTATGGTCTTCATCATGGAAGACTTGTGTGTAGCTCAGTAGTTTAGGAGGTTGTACATTTGGTTTGATGGGCATTGGTTCAAATCTCCAAGCTAGCAGAGCGATTTCACTATTAATTCCAAATTTCTCAAGAGACTCTCTTGTATTGTCAATTGTATTTTTTGTAAAATAAACGTGTCAGTTAAGTAAATAACGCAACCAATTCATGCTGTGACCATTCCTTGCTCTTGCTCCATATGGATGTTTTATCCATGCTGTATTAACCATGCTGGATTTGAACCCCAAATCCAAATGGCTATTTTATTGGTTCTCATTAAGTTAAACCTGCCTGTGATTTGCTGAGTGATATGTAATCATATCCTGTAATCCCTCCCATTGTATATTTACAAGCCACGCCTACTAATATGTATAGTTAGATAAATGGAGTAACTATGCATTTCAGGTTACTCCAATTTAACATGAAAGAATCAGAGGTGCTGACTAATTTCAGATGTTTTACTCGATCTTACCATTTCCAGCTCACTTTCCTAGTTTGGAGTAACCTAATGGTGCATCACCCTTCTTATACAATTACCTAAGCTCTTTTCCTTTCTGTGGCTTCCAGGACAAAGGTAATGAAGATATAACCATCCAGCTAGATGTCTTTTACTAAAATCAAAAAGCATAAAGCCATTTCTCCTGGTCTTGCCTTTTATTTAAAGAGTCCACTACCGTTTTTTTTCACTAACGCCCAGCTGCAAGACATTTGCAGGCTTGACCTCTTCACTTCTGCCTTTATTGCTGTTCCTGTGCCGCACCATTACATCATCGCTTTGGGAGACGTGACAAGCTGAAGCCCAGGAGATTGTGTTGCTCCTAGGTAGGCCGCTGGCTCACTTGAGAATCTCTTCTAGTAAAACACCACAGTGTCACACAACCTGGCTTGAATTAATGCAGAGAAGAGACAGTTTTCGTAATACTAATTGTTTTTTCCTGTTTGATTGCAACTATTTGTGTTGTGTTACATGGGCCGTTTTGGCAGAAGCTTGTAAAACAAAAGCAGGCAGTTTTTGCTTCATGCATCATGACTGTTGGGTACACAGCCTAGTCCTTCAGCTGGTCTCTCAACTCTTTGACTTCAGGGGCAATATTGGAAGAGTATTATCCCCGCGGACTGAGGCTTCAGCTCATCGCCAGGCTGTAAATGCACACTGTAATAACGGGACCCCTGTCTGTCTGCTTGGCGCGGGAGGATAATGGAACTTAGACGGGTCACGGCCTGATTCAGGAGTTTGCTGCTAAACAGCCTCACTGTGTGAAGCCCACGTATCCGAAATTCAATACTGAGAAAGTGAACCAAATGCCTGTCAGGACCTCAGCTGGTCTAATTAAGCAGTAGGGCATGAGGAAGCCTTGCCAATGTGCATGTTTATGACGGTTTGAGTGGAAACAGTATCCAATAGTGATGGGAGAAATTAGACCTCATCACCCATGCTTGGCAGCGACCACTGTGCCCTGTCAACCACTGTCTGCTTTAATACTACGGAAACCACTGAATGTGAACTGGGATCCATCCTGTCTGTGATTGACAGCACCAAATAATTGCACACAGTAGGTTCCCAAGTCTCATATCTGTTCCATCACTAATACACCCTCTTCCTCGACGCATGTATCTGAAACAGTGATTTTAATTGGGACAGTGATTTGTACCCTCCTGATAGCAGATGTGCAGTACTGGGTTGTGGATTCGAGGTCACACTAAAGTCGCAGCTGAAGCTTTGATTGCGTATGATTGAGTATGGAGATAGAGACAGATGATAGAGAGAGAATTGAGAGCAGTGAAATGGACAGGAAATGGAACACCAGACACACATGTCATTGGGATAGTTTATTCATAAACCTAGAATCATATATATATATATATAGATCATATATATATATCATATATATAATATTGTATAAATACTCTATACATTCTACGTTCTTCTGTTATTTTAATGAAAGTAACAATAATTATCAAATAGCCAAAAAATTATGATTATATTTTCCAGACTGTACAAAAATAAATAGCGTTTAGATATTCTATAAAAAAAAAATCCTTCTCAGAAGGTAGGAGAGATTTACTTATGAAGTATTAAGAGAAAAAGTTACTTGACAGACCTTATCCACGCATACCAAGCACAAGTACACTCACTCACACACACACACACACACACACACACACAGACTGGCATTGGTTGTTACAGTTGAGTTAGTAATCTGGACAAGTGAGTCCCATAGGTTTGCAGTTGTGGGACTGGACATCTAGATTAGCTGAACAACATGGCAAGAGCAACAAAAACAGATGACTGTCCAGACAAACATTACAGACGAACAAAGCGACCACTCGAGCAAAAACAAGTATCTTCACATGCACATACAAGCAAAAATTCAGCTTCCCTCCCTGTAACCCCTGAATGCAGTGACTAAATGGATTGAAACAGAATTAAAAAGTACTATTGAAAATATGTAGCACTGTTTCCTAGTAACAAATACAAAGACAGTCTGGATAGCTGTGTGTTTGGGGTGAGCAGAAATATAGGATGGCTGGATCCTCTGGGTGAGACCTGAATGCAGAAAGGAGGTAAAGCACCAGGCAAGGGAGGAAAACCTCAACCTACAAAACTTTCAACAAAATGCTAAAACTAACTCTGTCCAGTCCAGCTTGAACAGAGTACACATGTACACACACACACACATAAATGTCAATATCTAAAGCAGCATGCTTGAGCAGCAATAGGTTCTTCCAATAGGAGGGTCCAGTCCCACCACTATCAACGCCGGGCACTGAGGCTACTTTTGAGCCTTGCCACCGATGGCCACAGTCTTCCAGCGGTGAGGCTGTCTCTCGTGGACAGACTGATGGTAACTTAAACACTGTTTAAAATGTAAACATTTTCCTTCCTGGAGGGTGTAATCTTCCTGTAGGCTTAGACTGAACGTCCACGGTCGGGGGGTGACGGACAGGCGTCATCTTTGTCGCTATCTTCCCGGAAATCCCGTTTTCCTTTATGTTCGATGAAGCCTAGCAGGGCCTCTGCCTGCACATTTCCAGCAGTGGTCTGGGACGGGCTTTGGGGTCACAGCTCTCGTAGCCCAGAAGCCGCCCGCTGTGCGACATGCAGTGCAGCGTCCGTTTGCGGAAGCTCTGCCCACAGGTCTTGGAGCACGGAGACCACATCCCCAGCTGCCAGACGGGGCAGGGGTGCGGGGGGCAGGGGCGAGACGTGGGCGGGCGCAGCTCCACCGGGCACTCGGACGAGGGCCAGCCGCGGGAGTCCAGGCAGTCCACGCCGCGTTGCTGAACGCCCCCCCCGCACGTCAGGGAGCACTGTCCCCAGTCACGCATCACCCACTCGGCACTCCCCGTCCCCTGGATGGCGTTGATGGACGGCCTCCTGCCTCCCGGCCGGGGGGCGAAGAAGGTCAGCTTGACCCGGGGACGGGGCGAGTCGCCCACGGACAGGACCACGGCGGTGAGGGGCTCCGGCAGCGGGCCGAAGCTGCGGATGCGCTCCAGGGTGGCGGAGGCCCCGCTGTAGCGCAGCAGCGCCCCCCGCAGGAAGATGTCGGTCTCCAGCGTGGTCAGCTTGTAATCCCCGTTGAGCAGGTAGGTGCCATCCTGGCGACGCAGGGCCAGGTAGCTGGAGTCCTGATGCAGACCGTGCTGCTTGATGTCTACATGCGTCGCTCCGGCAGGAATGACCACCACGTCCTGATAGCCGGGGCTGAGACACAGGAGAGCATTTAAAACCGGCTCCTAAACAGCTACGAGTTACACAGTGTACAAGCACAGGGACGCACAGGGACCCCTTGGCGCCTCACCTGGCGAACTTGAGGGACCGTGACACCTTCTTACAGGTGGAGCCATCGCCGCCGCAGACCCCACACTTGTCAAAGCGGCGGTGCGAGCCGATGACGGAGTCGCAGCCGGCCTTCACACACTGGCCCTGCACACACACAGACGTGGAGTCGGGGCTGCAGGGAGTTCCGTCCGCCACCTGGGGGCAGCAGAGAGACACTCTGGGTCACAAGCCGGTCACTTTGGAAGAGCGCGATCAGGTAAACCCAAGACCATGCAGCAGCGCTGCGACGTCCCAGCGGCCCACCTTAGGCTTCAGGATGAAGAAGTAGCCGGTACCCTTGGCCCGACAGATCAGCTTGCAGCGGTCCTTGGGAGACACCCCGGCGTACTTGGGGAGCCACTCCACCCTGCCGCTGGTCCCGAACGACATGCTAGAGGAGATGTCATTGTGGGCCAGGCACTGCTCCTCACGGAACGACAGGCCTGCAGAAAGAGGCAGCGGAAGAGTGTGGCAAGTCAGAAAACCTCTGCCTTAGGTCCATGGAGGGTGATTGCCGGTCACAACAGGAGCAGCGCAGTCAGGAACGATGAAGACGAGCTGTATAGCCAAGTAGCAGCCGACACGATTCATGTTTCTGGAATGTTCTATGTGAAGTTTTAAGTGGCCTTGCTTCAAAGCCAGACCAGTTGGGGCTGTACACAGGCACCGTGAGGGGTCCTCATTTACAAGCCTGCTCAGTCGTCCATTTGCGTTGCCAGTTTTCCCGGAGGCTCTCACCACAGGCAATTGTTAACCCGGAGTCCCCTCTAATTCCACTCAGAATTCTTACTTAATTAATGGCATTTTGGCGCCAATGTCTGAGGTCCAGAAGTACCACCGATTATCTGCGAGGTCGTGGGGAATCACCGCGGGCACTCAGGCCTCTTACCGTTGGTGTCGGGGCAGGGCTGCGTGTTACAGGAACGGTACTGGATCCTCTTGCCCTCGCAGTACTTGCCCCCATTCTTGGGAGTGGGGTTGTCACAGTCCCGGAAGGAGTACTGCACTCCTCCCCCACAGGTCCGTGAGCAGTCCCCCCAGGGGCCCCACGTGCCCCAGCCACCATTGACGGGAGTCTGCCAGATAAGGGGACAGACTATTAGTCACATGGGAGGAAGCCTGTGATAATCTCTACCGCCAGGTACCAATACCCAAGCAACAACCCGGAAGTAGTGATCCGCAAGTGACCATCCCTACGTCTCATAAGAACTATACCAAGGTTCTTCAAATCTGGACCTCGATTCCAAATCCAGGCCATGTTTTTAGTTCTCCCAGGCAGTTAGTTTAATAATTCATGATTCTGATTGGGGGGGCGGCATGGTGGTGCAGTGGTTAGCACTGTTGCCTCACACCTCTGGGACCCGGGTTCGAGTCTCCGCCTGG
>JABFDZ020000001.1:49469311-49480321 GCA_019775955.2 Pollimyrus isidori
TTCCGGGATAGGCTCCGGACCCCCCGCGACCCAATAGGATAAGCGGTTTGGAAAATGGATGGATGGATGGATGGATTCTGATTGGTCAGAGGCTTTGCACCTGACTGACAGGTAAAGGAAGGCTGGAAAACCAGCAGGGCTCGGGCCTCGAGGACCATGATATGAAGAACCCTGAACTATACAAACGAGAGGAGGCCATTCGGCCCATCAAGCTCACTAGATAAAGCAGACTGCCTCTCGTCTACTGTGACCCACCTGGAACTCTGTAGCTTTGCTCCTGTGCAGGCATTCACCCGCCAGGCACCACCGGTCCTTCCCGCACGGGGTGCCGTCAGCCCAGGGGAAGCTCTTAGTCTGGCAGACCAGCAGCCCCCCCGCGCTGTTCACAGTGCACCACAGGGCTGCGCAGGTGGTGTTGGCATCGGGGCAGTGCTGGGATTCCTCTCCAAACATCAGCCGGCACTGCTGGTCCACGTCGTAGATGGAGCCCGGCAAGGCCTTGGGCAGTGACTCCGCCTTCTGCGGCTTGTCCAGCAGGCAGTCGCCTAGGGGTCAGAGGTCAGGGGTCAGACGCCGTTGCCGTGTCACCTGCGGGGGGGCGGGCCGGGGGGGTGCCTGTGCTCTGCCCTCACCGTGCCCGTTGTCCAGGAAGGAGGTGATTCTTAGCGCGCTGCACGGAGACCAGGGCTGCTGGTGGTTCAGGTTGTACAGGGTGGACGACATCATGAGGGGCGGCAGGGTGGGGTCGTTGATGCCAGCGCACTGCTTGGCGTCGTCGTGCAGCATGTTTAGCACGTGACCTGTGACACCCGGGGAGTTGGGGGTCGACTTAGCATCTGGATGCGATTGAGCGCACGTGTGTGTAAATGACGCTTAAGGTTCGTCGGGAAAAAAGGGAGAAAACTAATATTAAGTTAGATTTATTAGTGCCTTAGGCTTTTGCTGGAGCTGTGTGTGTGTGTTTATAGAGCTTGCCTACCCAGCTCATGTGCCACAAAGAAGGCCGTCTGCAAGCCATCGTCCTCCACGATGGAGCAGCTTCTCTCTGGGTCGCATGCAGTGCCGACATCCGCCATGCCCAGGGTTTCACAAGAGTGGGGGCCACAGAGATCCTACGATGGGGTGGGGAAAAGGACCACAGGGTCAGCTGACTTGTCTGCAACAGGCAATAGGACTGGCTGCGGACGCTCCATTCGGCAGCCAATGGGACGTGAGCGCGTACCTTTTTGGTGAAGAGCACGGCAGTATCGTAGTGCTCCGGGTGCCGGTCGCTGGCGGGGTTGTGCTGCCGCTGCCACCTGCAGAAGTCGCGCAGCGTGAGCGCGGCGTTCCTGGACACGTTGGGGCCATGCTGCTCGTCGTTCACCACCAGCACCTTCACCACAGCCAGCGTGATGGAGTTGTGGATGCTGGGGTGGCGGTAAAGGCGCGCTGCCACCGCCATGACGGTCAGCAAGTAAGGCTTAAGCCTGGCGCCGTGGAAGTCCGCCATCAGCTTGTCTGCTACCAGCAGCAGTTCCACGTAACGCGGCGTGGAGACGAAGCGGCGGGACCGCCGGTGGCCTGGAGGGGAAACGCAGGTCAAAAAAGGTCATGCTAACTAATTAAGGAAATAGTTCGACTTTGCTACATATCTGAAAATAATTTATGAAATCTTTATTCGGCTATTGATATAAGGTCTGGCCCTTTTTAAAAACCGAAGACCGGCTGAAGACTAAGGAAACTCCTTGGCATATGGTTTTTATGACATGAGTCAGTGTTCACGCTGCCTCTGAATTTGGCAGCCTTCCAGAAGTGTGCAGAAACAGAGAGGAAAGCCAAGTGCCCTGCTAGAGAAAAGGTCCTCCCTGGCCAGCAGATACCAGGAGGAGAGTAACACGTCTTAACTTCGCTAATTCGCCCTCCCCTCCCCTCCCCTCCCCTGAGTGACCCCCCCCCCCCCTCTTCCCATCGCTGTGACGAGGCTAAACTTTTCATTTTAACTCTCCGCAACCCACTGAGTAGACCTGTTTCTTTTGCCGACATTAATAAGTATCCACACGATTTTCACGTTTTAGGAATTCAAAATACTCTGATTAAAAGCTGCCTTGATGATTTAGAGAAAAGTATATTTATGCATACAGCTACATGCAATTTTAATGCATCCTCACCTGTGTTGACTGATCTAGGAAGATTTAAATGTTTGACAAGTGGTCTCATAAACTATGAATTTATCACATCGGCGAAAATTTGCCATTTCCAGTCGCCCTATAAACGCAATTCCCGCACAAGCAAGGATCATTCGTGATATTCTACTTCTAAATGTAGGCCTATTAATAATAATGTTACCTACTTTGTATATGATGAAAATGTAGGTTAACAACTCCAAATGAATGAAGCCAGTTACGTTTATATGTTTCCACGTCACAACTTGCAGCTATTTCACTAGATCCAAATAACACTTCTGTTAAATGGGGTTGGAAGACAGAAATACCTTTGTGGTCGGGGGCTGCGGGGTCCGCGATCACACCCTTCTCCTTCCTAAGCGGCTGCCTCTCTTCTTCCTCGTTCACCCCGCACTTGGACCCGCCGTCTTCGGCATGCGGCTTCCGACTTCTGCAGCGTAGGATGTGAAGGCTGTAGTCGGAGGCGCCGGAATCGGTGTCGCTGTCTGGCTGGATGAAACACTCCTCGCCGTCAGCGTAAAAGCCGCCCCTTAGTCCGTGGCACACATTGAGCGCCGCTGCCGAGTCAGTTTCTCCATTCACCTGGCCGGAGAAAAAGCACCCAGCCATAGCCCTGCTGTCCGATACTCGCTGAGTCTCCGGATCCGGGCTCTCAGGTTGCCCGATCATCTGGAAGACGAACCCTGTAGCTAGGAAGGTCTGATCCGGCTCCAGGTCTAAAACTATCCGCTTGCCAAAGGCGTCCAATTGGTAGATCCGTCTCTCCTCGACCTTTTCTCTCTCCTCGGTGCTAAGAGTCCGCTGCTGTACGGTCTCGTCCATTGCCGGGGCCAGGTCGAGTCGCACCGGCACCACTGCGCTCTCCATCCAAGCACCATGTGCTGTGCTCACGTACAAAGCGGCAAGCCAGCCAAGGGAGATACAGAGAAACGACCTCATAACTTTACCTGATATTCTAGATGGAAAAAAGGAAAAGTTTTACGCGTTCGTCTTCAAAGATGCAATGAAAAAACACTTTAAGTGAGTTTGCAGCTATTCAAACAAAATATCACTGCCTATGCAAAACACAAGTCACAAAGTAAAAAGTTTAGATTCACGAAAGATGGATATCCACTGTAAAAATCATTTGCATATCATCAGCCAGTGGAATAGATGTTAGGATTTCAATATGACATGCTGTATATGTTGTACGGTCACTATCAGTATCTGGTTTTAAAAAAAAGAAGCTAAAATCCAACTCCGGTCGTCGGATAATTTGTGTGCTGAAATGGGATCAGCTTTCCCCTCGCGCCCTAAGATCAGTACTCTTCGGTTCCCTTAAATCCTGCTCCGTCCCAGCTTGCTATATATCCCTAAGACTGGGACCACCCCCTTCCTGAGGACCCTTTGATCTCCCAGCGTGCGCAACCAAAACGCAGTAGAGAGCTGGACCCTGGCCACGATAATCAATCATAGTGGAGGGCGCTTGGCTGAGAAAAAGTCTTTTTTTTCCTCCAAATAGTAGGCGGGGCAATCCCTTTCTCCGCTGTCCCGCCGCTCAATGCATTTTATTCAGAGCCTTAAATAAATCCCATAACTTAGTCTGCAGTAACTCCTGTGTATGCGTCACACGTTGCCGCTCTTCACTGTTCCGTCTATACATTCAGCCCTGAAAACTGATTTTTAAAAGCTGAATTAACGGGTTTCTTTCCCCTCGGCACTAAAGAGGAGTGAAACACTGCTCAGTATATTGACTAATAGTCGAGTCTGAGACCGCAGTCGATGGCTGTAGTTCTTACGCAAAGGAGCGGGGCAGTAAAGGCGCACCGGCCCTTAAATCCCCTTTCTTTCCAAAATATCGCCTAAAAACCTTCATCGGCTCTCCTCTGTCCAGTTAAAATTTCTACTAGGTGATAATGGGCAAAAGTCCTTGACACATATTAAAAAATCACTTTGCACGCCATGAATACACTGTAATTTGATATATTATTAATAATATGTGTTTTTATGCTTGCGTGGGTTAAAAATAGTCAAGCCAGCATCAGTGTTGTGGTATACAGCACAAGTTCCAAAATAAGAACCTCTTCGTTTTATAAGGCTACATGTATATATTTATTAAAACCAAACGCTGTTTTACCATTAAGTTATTAAACCAGGTATGTTGCTATTACTATTTATAGACAGTTTAAGGGTAAGTGGTAGAGAAATTTTAAAATGTTCAAACTACTTAAAATGTACTCCCTGTTAATAGAAAAATACACAAACTTTGTTCATAGCTTAAAATATATTTTCAAAATAAGAAGGCACGCTGATACACCTCCTTAAAATATACCTTCTTCAGTGATATATTTGAGATTGTCAGTAGACTGCCATTTTCTGAAGAGCGGAAGAGGGCTATCATTGAATGTAGTGTAACTAATAATAATTCCTGAACATTCATAAATATTTTAATTTTTCATTAAACTGAACACACACACAGAAATACATATAACGCATTTAAATTTGGTACCAATGACAAGACAAACAGATGTGTCAAATTATATTAGGGTATATTAGGGTACCACCTTAAAAAATTTCAGTCTAAGAAAATCCCCTGTCTGTTGTCCTGTTGTCCACCAGATGGCAGACTTGATCATACTTAAATTTGGTACTTTAGGAAGTCATGAATAAGTTATCTTCCCGTTATTGTATACATCTTACTCGTCCAAAAAAAATTATACAACCATTTAAACATCATATAATTAAAATGCCAGTGCGTTAAAAAATATTTGACAGGATTTAGTTGCCCTAATAGGCCAAAATGTAGCCTATTAGAGCAACTGAGGTTAATTGCTTTGTTCTTTATCCTCTCTCCTCGGATTTAAACCGATGATCTAAATGTTAATAAATTAGGACTACATATGCATCAATATGCAAGAACGTATAAATCCGAATGTCTATACTTCCATTTGTGTGCAGGAGTTTGCGTGAATATATTGCTCCATTATTGTGTGCTTAATCTGTAGCTAAAAAATCCCTACTTCATTTGAAATTTCTGGTCTACTCCACCATTAGACAGCTTAATTAACTAATGGAATGAACTAGTAAGGAAATACATTAAATCTATAGCAGGCGGCAGTGATAGCGTGTTTTGCAAACCACAGGTGTTACTGCGGGCATTTACCCGTCGCGTATTTCATATGTGTTATGATACAATACCACCAGAAGATGGCGTGTCAGCATTACATTTGGTCTAAGCGCTTGGAGTAGGTCGATGTTACGATATCAGTTTGTTCTTGCATGACATAATTAAAGGTATAGATGAAGTACTCCGCTTTTAGCATTTCATCTGAGCGATCGTGGTGCTTGGTGTAGGTGAAATGATGTTTTTACGTGCTCTTCATCTGGAAGATTTGAGCATAACTGTGCGTTTTTTGGTCATCGTATTTCAAACGAGATATTTTTCTGGAACATATGACTGCTACATGGTGGTACGGTGGCCTTCCAAACTCCAGTATTACAGGTTCGAATCCTACCTCTCCTCTGTGTTAATGGAGATCTCCCTGGGTTACTCCTGTAGTCCAAAAACGTGTTTAGCCGAACTGCTATGTCCTATGTACTCATAATGTATGTACTCTGCGATTGTTGCCCTCTGCTGACTGGAATGGTAGCGAGCCTCCTGCGACCCTGCTGAGTGTAAGGAGGGGAATGATACTTACTTAGCATATAAATCCTGTAATGTGATGTGAGGGTCTTGTTACTGTCACATTATTATTACCCTGTATCAGTTAATTAAATAATGACACGATGCTTTAAACCTTTGTGTGGTTCGGATGAGCTGCCTAAGCAAGGTGAATTATGTCAGTCAATGTCAGTAATGGAAGAGGAGAAATTTCCACACAAAAAATAGACATAAGAGTGATGATTGAAATGTACATATTTATATACATACTAGAAAAAACACTATTTTCTTAAAAAATTAAATGTTCTGCACAATTGGTATTCCATGTTAAATAATTATAATAAACAACAATAATAATAAATAAATTCATCACATGGTTTTTCACATACCGGTTGTACAAACAATAAATTATAATTTCAGTGCCGTGTTCCTGTCATTCCGTTGTAGGGTCTTTTCCCCTGTGGTGGGCGTGTCAGACAGTACTTGATAGAGTGCGTCTATGTCGTTTCAGGTATGTGGGTGTTTATTTTTGCTCGGCAGTGAACCAGGCAGTCACGTAAACTAATGTCAAAAGAGGGACGATAGATATCTCATTCTCTGCATTATCTCCATTCCCTGCGTAGGTGCGTCAAAAAGGTCTTCACACCCAATTAGGATATGAGTGCAGGTGCTTGGAACCGCAACAAGAACAGGAGAAGGGATATGAAAGTTTATAGGTTAAAAATGGCCTGGAGCTTCATGCTGAAGACCCATGTACAGTTACTCGGTGTGTAGACCGTACCTGGTGTTGTAGAACTTTCAGTTTCTATATTTGTGTCCAAACGCCATGAAACGGGCAGTGTTTCAATTCTGAGATGGAATGGTAGATTGGGAGATGATTTCCGTATGGCCTTGGTTATTAAATACACGACACTTCTTAAGGTAGTGTCAGTATTCATAAAGAGCTTAAACGTTTGGCTAGTGTGTGTCTGTGCGTGTGCAACTGATTGAATTAGAGAGGTCTTTAAAACAAATCAAACTGATTTGGGTACAATTTCAACAACTCCAGTTTGTGTTCCCCATACCAGAATCGCAAGAACAAGTTTCCCTCTACCTGTTGCTTTTTTTGCAAGTATCCAGGGCATTGATTGTTTATATGAAATGGTTTTCTGAAAAGTCCTAAACAAATTGACAAACGGACAAGCGGCAGGACACCAACCTCAGTGACAGGGTTGGAGGGCCCACCGCTTTTTGGGTTTCAAGCTGGTTGTGCACGGGAGAAGCTCAGCCGGACTAACATACTGCAGTACAGCAAGGCTGCAGTTGGGCATGCGTGCACAGAGAAACGAACTCACAGACTCAAAGTATCCTCTGCTCGCAGTCAGGCACGTCCCGGATCCGTGCACCATCGCACACGATCACTCGTAGAAGCCAGATTGATGCATTATATTGACGTACTAAGTGCTGGAACGCAGATGGGATGACCTTCGGATAGGAGAATCGCACATGGTCATATAAGCAGACATCACAGAGTGCCTGGGAGGAGGAGCTGCAGGGTGAAATGTTTCATCCATGTCTCGCCCCACAACCCCCCTCCAGTCACACCCGCCATTGGTCCGCATGCAGTGAGATCCTCAGTCGATGGCATCAGGGCTTGAAACTCCAGACAATGGTTTCTATTGTAGGTCAGCCTCAGTCTACTGGTATCTCTGTGTATTCTTCTCTCATTGGTGCATTGCTTTGCCCCTGGTATTTACGTCGTAGTGTCAGCCCATCCCACTGGAGTCTTTTTACGCTGGGGCCGTATAGTCAAGTCCTGCTCTATTGTAGCAGAGTTTGATTCCTTTGCTGCAGAGCTGTCGTCCAATCATGAACTACTGGATCAGGATTCCGCCCCACACTCTTGTCCAATCCGGTCATTATTTTACCCCCAGGGCTTGCCCCTTTAGTGTGTAAGCATAGCAAGTGCATAGATGGATGGTAGGATAATTTCACAGCCCTGGTCAAGAGCTCAGACACACAATGATGACATGAGTACAACAAAAATCAAATAATAATGCATTGCTGATTAATGGTAACTGTGATAATAATGGCTGATTTGATACAAAAACAAAAAAAGACTAGTGGGTGAAGTCCTGGGTGTATCCGTATACATTTGAGCCGGGGCGGCCCATGTCTACTTGTGGCTGTGGCCAACTGGCTCAGGCCTCAGCACTTCTTTATGAGGCACTGTTTGAAGGCAGAGGGCCGCTCCTCCAACGGGCAGCCCTTAGCCAGCCGTCCCTGTGGGTCCTTGCACTGCACGGTGCGTGTCTGCCAGCCTGAGTCGCATGTTCGGGAGCAGGCCAGCCAGGGCCCTGTATCCCACTGTGGAAGTGGAGTGCGCTGCACGGGTGGCGAAGTTTGGGCCAGTACAGGAGGTGGCCGGGGCATGAAGAAGCTGTAGCGCACGTCGAGTGGGCGCTTGGCATCTGTTGCGAGGATCTGGACCACCAGGCTCTCTCCTAAGGCCCCGGGGCCCAGACTCTGCAGGGCATCGTCCTTCTGACTCCAGCCACTGTAGTTGAGCACCGTGCCATTGAGCTGGATGATGGTCTCTGAGGTGGAGATCATGAACTTGCCATTGATCAGGTAATCCCCACCAGGTTTACGAAGGGCCAGGTAGGCTGTGAATCGAGGTTGATCCTTGGGCTTGTGCTGGCGGATCTTGATGTGGGTGGAACCTGCAGGGATCTTCACCACGTCTGTGTATCCCTTGCTACAGTTGGGAGGGGGAAGTGAGTGAGAGGAAGGTCATGAACCTATACAGCAGACAGCACTCAAGGTCAGAATAGCATGGGACGCCTGTGTGAAAATATCTTGGATTAGGTCCAACCACGGACTGATCCCATTATCTCAACAAAAAGAACTGGGCAAGAGATACTTGATGCAAAGAGCCGAAGTCCCGCTATGAAAATAGATCAACATACCAAAGTTCTTCAGCTACGTGCACCAAGGAGGTGTCCTGCATCACTATTGAAGGACCATCACACAGCCGTAGTGAGCCCCACATATCCTTCGTGTCTGCGTGTGTGTGTGTGATCTGCTGGTGGTCAGCCTGAGCATGTAACTCACCTCTTCTTGGTGAAGTTGCCCATGACCTTGATGCAGCTTGTACTGTTCCCGCCGCAGACGCCACACTTGTCGAAGTGCAGCTTGGAACCGATAATGCCATCGCAGCCGGTACGCACGCACTTCCCCCGCACACACACAGAGTTACTGAAAGGCCGGCACTCTGTACCATCAATCACCTGCACAAAAACACAATTGGTCAATGGCCTGGCCCTCTTCATCTTCATCCTGTCACATCATCAGTTTTAATCCTCTGTTTTTCTTCGGAAACAATATAGATGGTTGGCTTTCAGCTCTTTGGAACCCTATCAGATGCTGGCCTGTAACTCTCTCAAACCCTGTGGAGGGTTGGCCTGTATGCTTCTAGAACCATACAGAGGGTTGGCCTGTAAGCTTCTATAGCCTTATGAATTGATGGCCTGTATCCCTCTGGAACTGTATAGGGTTTTGGTCTGTAGCTCTCTGGAACCCTGTGGAGGGTTGGTCTGTAGCTCCCTGGAATACTGGGGAGTGTTGACATGTAGCTTTCTGGTACCCTATGAAATGCTGATCTGTAGGTCTATGGACACTAGAATGGTTTAGCTCACAGCTCATCCTCTACAGCAGGTCAAAATAATCTAATCTGTGGTACATGATGTAAATGCAATATCTCAACCAAAGTTTCTCAGCTCACCCTGTTGGAAAACACAACGTAGTAGCCTGTGCCCTTGGCCCGACAGGTGAGTTTGCACACATCCCCAGGCAGTACTCCAGCGTACTTGGGCATCCACTCCACAAATGTCTTCACTCCTTTGGGGTCCACTTGGTGACCATTCCGTGCCTCGCACTGCTCCTGGCGATAACTCTTACCTGGGGGGTGTGTGGTAGAGGGTACAGCTTCACCAACAGAATGTCCGTGTGTATGTGTAGCTCGTTTTCTCTATACACTATTGTCTATTTCTATGTGAAGTATATATATATATTTGTGCACGGTCTGATGACAGTGTGGTGGAAGAGATGGAACTCACTGGACGCAGGGCAGGGCGTGACACTGCAGGACCGGTAGATGGCCCTCTTGCCTGTGCAGTAGCGGCCGCTGTTACGGGGGGCGGGGTTGTTGCACTGGCGGTGTGCAAACTGCACTCCACCCCCACATGTGCGCGAGCACTCGCCCCAGGTCCCCCATGAGCTCCAGCTTCCATGGTTTGAGATCTGAAGGAAGAAAAAAACAGCAGAAAAACGGTAATGCTTTATTTCAGTCAGCAGGGGGCGAGGTTGCTAAGTCTTAAGGGTTTGGCAGGAGGGGCACTTCTGTCGTACCCTTGAATTTGGTCCTTAATCTAATTTTCTTCAATGATCATTTGGCTAAATTCATAGATAAAATTTAAAATAGGCTCTTTAGAGCTTTGTCACTATGCTTCGATAAATGAGCTAACATGATCCTCTCCAATCTCCTGCTCCAGACATCTAAGCTGGAGACTAACAAGAAGTAAACATTACAGGGAACACAGGGAAGTGGGTGGCGTGCTAGTTAAGACTACAGCTATCTAACCATTGCACTTTTGTTGTCAGGTGGGACTGTACACAATAATATCCATTTCTATGGGCATAACTAAGTATTACAACCTCAACACCTACCCAGCCCTAACCATAAGTAACCAAACAAAATACATGACTTGTTTAGTTTCCAGACTGAAAAAAATGTCCCCAGAAGGTAAAGAGTTACTGGTTTTGTCACATTGTGGGCAAATCGGGTCCCCACAATGTAATAATTACAAGCATGCACACACACAGTCAGACATAATCAGATCACTTCCTGCCTGGGGGTGTGGATGACACTCAATAACAGCCCTTCTGACCTGACTGGTATACAGGCTTAGTGGGTAATGCAGTGCTGTATCTCAGCTGTGTGTGTGGAATTTGCATGGTATTTTTTCATGGAATTATATGTGGAATTTTCCCCCTGTGGTTACTTCAGTTTATTCCCACAATCCAAAGACGTGAAGTAAGGCTAATTGGGGTGTCTAAGTTGCTGGTGTTGCCTGTAATGGACTCTAGAACCTCTGCCTGTGCCTTAAACAGCTGCAGGGGGGGGGGGGGGGGGGGGGGGGGGGGGGGGGGGGGGGGGGGGGGGGG
>JABFDZ020000001.1:49496559-49507863 GCA_019775955.2 Pollimyrus isidori
CCCCCCCCCCCCCCCCCCCCCCCCCCCCCCCCCCCCCCCCCCCCCCCCCCCCCCCCCCCCCCCCAATCCCCATCATTTCAAGAGCTCTTCACCAGAGGACCATATGGACTGACTTCCTCCCTCCACAGTGCTCACATTAAATAACATGGCCATGTATACACATACACTGGGACAGCACGGCAGATTTTGCACAGACACGAAGCAGAACCTACCACTTCCTGCCAGTCACGCGGTCACACAAACACCCGACTGGACCACTCATACTGCAGGATCAGCCTTTCAGTGGTTCTGTGTAGGTGCATTGAAGTAAAGACGTTTGCCTTACCACATCTAAGAGAACCCACATCACAGGTAAATATACACATTTCCTGTAGTTTATGTACCTTTGGAGTGATTAAGGTGATATATATATATATATATATATATATATATATGAATAATGCAGTACCAGAATACAGTACCAGTCAAAAGCATGATAATGCAGCATCACATGACCTGGCCACCTGACTTCAACACAGTAGGAATGATTTTGATGAGTTTGACCAGAGAGTGAAGGAAAAACGACCAATGAGTGTTCAGCATATCTGGGACCTCCTTCAATATCAGCTGAAAAAGCAGCCAATGAGAGCTCAGCATATCTGAGACCTCCTTCAGATCAGCTGAAAAAGCAGCCAATGAGAGCTCAGCATATCTGGGACCTCCTTCAGATCAGCTGAAAAAGTGTCCCAAGAGGCCACCTCATCGAACTGGTGCAGCGGAGAAAGTAGGGTCAGTCAGTCCCTGGAGCAATTGCCCCCCTCCCCAACAAATTAATATTTTTTTGCTTAATACTTTTTAAGTCAGTGCATAATTCTCTATATGTTATTTTATAATTTTAGTGTTCTTGTAATTTTTCTGAAATGTTCAGAATAGCACAAAGAAACCTTTTTATGGGTGTGTCCAAACCTTTGACTGGTACTGGAACTTTGGTACAGACAGAGATAAACACATGGAACAAGGTCCAAGACAGGTTGTATCAACCCTTTGAACCAGTGATTCTCAACCCATGGGTCGCAACTCAAATTTGGGTTGTGGTAAGTTCTGAAAGGGTCATGAGGCAGAGTTGGAAATGTACTGTAAGCATTTTAAAACCAACAAGCTCCTATAGTCATGCTCTGCTCATTCGCTCCACCCATGTGCCACGCCCCCTCATCTACCTCATGTGGAATCCCCGAGTTTCTTCTGGTTGTTGATTAGTCTAATGAATTTAAGTCTGTGTTAGGTATGTTTTCCCCAGTCCAGTCATTAACATTGTGACGTTGCTGCTTGTTTTCCTTGTGTTCAGTGTTGGTTTCTTAATACATCCTTCGTTCCTCAAATCTCCCTCTCCCTGCTGCTGCTTTACTGATCCAATCCATGACTCCCATGCTGATCAGATTTCCCAGCCCCAGTTCTAGAATTAACTTAAATAAATGGGTCTTAGTTCTGCAAATGCTTAGTACAAATCTAGTGCACACTTAACCAATCCAAGAAGCCAAACCAAAGACGCACTGTGTGCTTGATCATAGTGTTACTTTAGACCTTATTTGATATAAGGTGCCATGGTAAAAATTGGTTCAAATTACAAAAAGGTTACCTTCAGATACCTACGATGATCGAACACCACAAGCATTAAAGTCTATTTATTTGCCTTGTTTTAGCTTTACAGGTAACCTGAACAATCCTTTGAGTGACGTTTATACCATGAAAACTTCTTGGGTGTTTATCAGTATCTGGAATACAAAGAACGTATTTAAATTACTGGCATGAGTGTTCTTGCTAACTTGCCTCAAGTTGGGACGCAA
This sequence comes from Pollimyrus isidori, assembly GCA_019775955.2. Taxonomy (NCBI): domain Eukaryota; kingdom Metazoa; phylum Chordata; class Actinopteri; order Osteoglossiformes; family Mormyridae; genus Pollimyrus; species Pollimyrus isidori. Next base: position 49,498,383 of record JABFDZ020000001.1, read on the forward strand.
GTTGTTCTTTTGCTGAGGAAACACCTGATACATGTTTGATATTTGGGGTTGGGCAAGAACAATATCTAGGTATTTTTAGCATCTTCTGTGCTCCTGTTCTTCAGTATTGGATCTATACTCTGCCAATGGAAGATGACGTCAAGTGGCATTGCGAGAACACAAGAATGGTCAAATACACATTCATGAACACCCCTTGACATGGCCAAATCATTCTACCAGCATTGGTTTAAAAATCTCATTTGACTTCTGTCTTCATCAAGTTTGGATAAAATTTCACTGGGGAGTTTGTGTTACGGTCCGGGTGTGCGTGCAGGGCGAACAAAGCAAAATCACGGGAACGAGGGGTTTAATCTAAAGACACACCACGTACATTGATAACTACAATGCCGCGTCTGCCGGTACAGACGCTGGTGCAGACTGAAATACACAGGACAAGGCACAGGACTGGCGAGCGGCTTCGCCTCACAGGTGATTACAATTGGCTAATTACAAGAGGGAACAAGGTGGGCGTTGGCGACACACAGGGCTGGAGCGGGACGGACGACGCAGGACGTAACAGTTTGTTTCACATTTGAGGTTCAGTACTAGGCCAGTGGCTGGGCCCTAGGGTAGGTAGAGAGGGTTTTCTTGGAGGAGAGGAGCACACAGATAATCAACGAAACCAGGTGTGGCCACCAGACATCTGCCTAGTCTTACATGTAAGCACACCAGAGATATCATGAAGTCCCCTTAGCAATACTAAGGGCAGTGAGTGCCTCAGCAGGCCAGGCTTCCGTGCCTGTGATCAGGAGGTAGTCAGTTCAAGCCTGGCCTCAACAGAATCCGTGGGCCCTTAAGCAAGGTCCTTAACTCCCACCTGCATGAGAGACAAGCTTGCTTTCTCCTTCGTGTGGGTCATGGAGAGCAAGGTGGAGTAGGCAAAAAGAGAATTTCCGAATGGGGATCAATAAAGTGCTGTTGTGAAGAAGAAGAAGAAGAAGACAATATGCTAAAAATTGTGATGTGCTTTATCCATAACATCCCACTGGTACCGGAACTATTGCAATACTCCCCATCAAAGCTGTTTATACAAAATGAACAGGGAAACTCTGCAGATATGCAAGTGCTGGATTTCTTTTCCACATTAGTGTATCTAATCAACCAGGACAAAACCACCAAGTTAAAAACACTTAGTCTGAGAATAAACAAAAACAGCTTTTTTTCTTTGGGAAAATTTGCTCTGTGGGAGAAAAACCTCAATAATATATCTGCTAGCCCAAAATTTCCCCAACTGCCTTACAGGAAATCCCTCCAGTCATACCTGTCATGTTATAAATAGGTTTGGGGTGGTTTCTGAGTCATGGCCTTCTGTTTTCAAAATGTTTTGCATTATTACACAATTCTAATTTCAGTACCAAATCCTGGTACTGAATGTCTTAGGATGTATTTGTGATTTTGAGTGATCTCTCAAGTTGGCCAATGTCTCACTGGTTAATGTGTGCCAGGTCCATTCCTGAACCATTAATGAATTCTGCGGAAATAACACGGCTTTTTGAAGCTAAAAATAAGTTATTCACATCAATACATGATTCTACATTTAAATAAAGACATATAATTTCTATTTTCCATAGAATAGTAATCAAACGTGATGCTAACTGTGTTTGGTCTTGAGAGGTTTATATATTCAACATATATAAACATATTCAGCAGCTACTGTATATTCAGCAGTACTAATGATACTGTCGACATTAACATTTCTTTAGCAGACACTTTCATCTAAAGTGACCTACATTTCAGTCGGTCACCTCAGGGATATCAGCAGAGAATCTTTGGCACAGAGGCAAATGTAGGAGCCATTACAGAATCTCCACCTCCATCCAGATGATAGAGCTGAAACACAGGTCTTTTATCAGCTCCTTTGTCTAATTATGCTTTAAATATTCTTGATCACAATTGCACACAGTCTTTTTGTATGAACTTCAAATGCAACATTGACTGTGATGACTTACAAAAACAAAGCTTGGGACTGCTGTGTCTGTTACAAGTTTAAACCGGAAGTCCTTTCTGTTTAGGCTAGGGTTTGTGTTCAAACCCATAGGTATAAGCCTAGCATCCGAAACACTGGACTACACAGACATCCTAAGCATGACTGTGACTCACCAGTCAGGACTAGATCACATGAGCACAGCTAAAGGAGCAAATTTCTGACTAAAACCCTATGAAGAACTTGCTATTTTTGGCAGAGACAATGTGTTAAACAACCATTAAAGAAATATTTAGGCTCAGGGCGTGGGTTGTCTCATATTAGAGTAGACCTTCTGAAAATATATTTTATATCTAGATTTATAAAATGGAATGTAGTTTCCCTGTAGGGAATTTCCAAAGGTGGATGCGCATCTGACCCCAAAGATTTATTTACAGGATAGCAAGATATGAAAGATATGAAAGAAACCATGATTTTTTTTTGTGGACTTCTGAAATGACCTTAGGGTGTATGTGTGTGTGTGTGTGTGTGTGTGTGTGTGTGTGTGTGTGCGAGAATGTGTGTGTATGTATGTACATGTGTATGTGTGTGTGTGTATGTGTAACTGCGTGTATGTGTATGTGTTTGTGTGAGTACGTGTGCATGTATGTGACTGTGTGTGTGTATGTGAGTACGTGTGTGTGTGTATGTGAGTATGTGTGTGCATATGTGAGTATGTGTGTGTGTGTATGTGAGTATGTGTGTGCGTATGTGAGTATGTGTGTGCGTATGTGAGTATGTGTGTGTGTATGTGAGTATGTGTGTGCGTATGTGAGTATGTGTGTGTGTGTGACAGCAGGGGTGCCATAAAGTGGGAGAAAGTTAGGATGTTTCCCAAGGTCTCAGAGTGACAGACATGGCGGTAAGTTGTATGGGATGTAGGGGTAGGGGATTTTTAACCCTCCAATAATCAAAACCGGCCAATACAACCCCTTAAGCTGATGGGGTCCTGAACCCCCCAGTACTTAAACCAAGGTTATGTCCTTGGTGACAGAAGCCCTAAAAATTTGGGAACATAATTGGATTGGTCTGGGATGGGGGCCCGATATGACAATGCTTCCATGGAGCCTAAAGTCTCCAGAGGCTCCCCTGTGTGATTGCATATAAGTCTTTGGAGTGCCTGATGGTTCTAACTGTGCTACTGGAACTTGTGAAGAAGCAACAAGCCTGTCCCGACGGCAGACAAAGAGTAGGAGAAGCATGTTCCTTCCCTAAGTTATGGGTAGACCTTTACATCAGATGTCCAGAGACATTCCAAAAGTGCCCCTTGATAACAATGTTGGGATCTGCTTGTGGGACATGTTTCCACCATGTGCTCTGTGTTTGTGTACTCGTGACACACCTGTGTATCCAGGTCCCCAACCAGTTGCCATGGAGAATATGCACAAAAGGGATCACTGTCATGGCTCAAAGGAAACATTAATCAGACCAGAATCTGCTAGTGGGGGAACACCTGCTTACAGGATAAACAGAGAACTGCAGACAGCATCTGCTAAGAGGGAAAGGAACATATGGATATAAGATTTCTAGCTGGTGTCATGGTTATATGGAATGAATAACAAAAGGACTAGTCTACTTTCTTACCTTATTAATTTCAGTGTTTATGTAATACCTTTGCACTGCTTTGCAATTTACAGATTAGATGCCAAACTACATTTGTTGTCTGACTATTTGTAAGATAAGATGAGCTTTATTGATCCCTTGGGGAAATTCTGGGTAAAGTGAGATGTTTGAGCCAGCCAGTAGAAGACATTGTCATTAAAGTTGAATTGAATCTAATGTAACCTTTGGTGTCTATAGAAATGTGATTTGAAGATGCCGTACTACGTTTATTTTTGTATTTTAACAAATATTCTATTTAGTGGTTGTTGACTTAACAGGAACATCATTGGAACACTGATACAGCCTGTATGATAGACATCGTTAAACAGCTATGGGATCCCTAAGACACCTTCCCACCATGCCCAGCAGGCTCAGCGAGGCTGACAACGCCTTGGATAAAAAGAATAAAATAATGAAATCCATACGTAAAATGTCTTTCGCCTCCTAGGATTCCAAAGAAAGGCATTCCAGTCTCATTAGCTGTTGGGGTATCATTTGCCAAGCTATGCACGCAAACACAGAGAAAACCACAAGCGTGACACCATTCTGCCCAAACCATGACATAGCTTGCCTGTCTACTTCTGCTGGCTCTTTAGAAATCCGTTGAGAGCTCACGGCATGCTTATTTGTGCTTGTTTGAATTTCAGTAACTTGAAAACTCATAACAAACCCCCTTGAGATAGAACAAAATTAAAGGTAGATGTAACATACCTGAGTTTGAGGTGTGGTCCATTGTCTGTCAAGGTATTTTAGGCCAGGGTCCATTATGATGTTATACCAGTTCTCCCATTGAGGACCCAGTAATACCTTTGTCGATTCTTGATGTCAGTAATCTTAGGCTAATCATTTATAATGGTTAGGATTTATGATTGATCAGACTTCACCCATATAAACTATTCAGAATGATCTGTCTTTCTTTAATGATGCACCATTATTCATTATAATGAAGTTGCTGGTTGTTCATTGTGAATGGGCTGTAGGGAGTATTCACAGGTGTGCATGGGAATCGTCTGTGTAAAAGGTCATTGCAATCTATACACAAATTATCATACTTTATACATCTTCAACCTGTTTGGCTAAAATTTAAACTAAGTCTGGGTCTAAGAAACAGATCCTTCTTTGTATCAGTTAGCAAGGTTGCTTGCATTTGTAAACATCCATTTTATACGTATAGGTCCTGGGCCTGGTGGGTACTGGCTGCCCACAAGAGCTTTCTCATTGTAGTTACAGCATGATATACATTAAGAGTTGATTAAGAGTATGATATGCAATGGATGTGGTTTATAAGGAATACAGACAATACTGTGCAAAGGTCTTTGGCAAATCCTAAAGTCACCTGAGTATTTGCAGCAATCATCCAATATGCTTGCATATATATAATTTTTTATTTGACCACTTGGGCATCTTGTTTGGCTGATCAGTACCTCACTGATTATTGAAAAATGAATTAAATTAATTAATTAAGTGAGCTTGTGCTGAATTCAATGCATGGAATGTATTCAGAGGAGAAGTTTGGAAACTGAAGCGGTGTTCATCTAGCCATCCAGCAAGTTATCAGTAACTTTCTGGAGAACAGGAGATAATCATGTTATTCTTATTGTGTTACTCTTAATTTGCATTTGTGCATTTTTGTTCTGAGAAAATATGCAATTGCTTCCCAGATAAATATCTTATACTTCTCAAAGATTTTTGGACAGTTCTGTAAGTACAGGGGAAATCACTGCAGCAGACATTTTCAATTCAATTTATTGTTATGTAGCGCCTTTCAGAACAGAGTCGCCCCAAGGGACTTTACATGGGTGTGTCATGATACATTGTGTAGGGTGAGCCTGCTGATTTGCCTGATAGGACTCTGTACCTCTTTTTCCATTTTCATTTATTTCTATAAACTGCCTTGGAGTATGACCTACCTGTGAGTGAATTCTTCCATACCTGTTTTGTCCAGCATTGCAAGAATCCTCAGGAGAGCCACTAGCTGAAGGTTACATGCCATACAGAGAGTCAAGAAGAATCATGTGACTGGAACAGTCTGATGACAGTCATATGCATCATCTAGATCTGGAGATACAGTCAAGGTCAGTGTCAAAACCAGAATTTCCCCAAGAGTTCTTAAAATGTAACAGTCCACCTTTCTTGCAACTCAATCTCATGGAAGAAGTTGAATCATATTTTCCATAGTGTAAACATGTGTTACAGTAACATTATAAAGTTTTGTATGTTTTCTTGCAAAGAACTATACATTCTGTGCCATGTGCCCATAGCTTCTGGGGTAGGCTCCAGACCCCCTGCGACCCAGAAGAATAAGTGGCTTGGAAAATGGATGGATGGATACATTCAGTTGAATCTCAAATGACTAGACTGAAGTTACGGCCATTTAATTTAAGAAGATTCAATGCACAGGAAAACATAATCCATGAAGAAGTTGCTTGTAAAGGGGTAGAGGAGGTCTAGCAATGAGATGGATGAACTGGAGCATCACAATCATGAATAAGCTGTTGGGAATCATGAAGACCCACAGAGGAGACAGAAAGACTAACCACCCAATAACTCCTAATGAATAATTAACAAAGAATAAGGTCACAAAGAGCCACAACTTTGAAAATATTGCTAACACTATGAACAAATTAATGGATACAGGTTTCAATGTGTCACTACTGAATAAATAGCGTTTTTATTGCTGTTAGGCATGAAATACTTTACATGTTTCAAACCTGCAGGTGCCAGCAGTTATTCTGCAAACTGGTGATACTCATTTGACATGCCAAATACCTATAGGGGCATCAGGCGTGGCCAGAGATGTGCCTGATAAACTCGACCTTCACACGCCTCCATCCATCAGTGAAGCCCTGCTCAGCTCCATCACCCTGACGAGCCCTGGCAGGAACTTGGAAGTGCGGAGAGATCCCGTCCATCTCTTCCATTCCCAAAACACAGTGACCTCAAAGACCACATTCGGGGAGGGGGGTCCCCTGTCCCTGCTGCTGCTCCTCATGTTTGGGTTTCATGTGGCATTAGACCAGTCCCTGCTTCTGGTGCACCACCATCAAAATAGTGAAGAAAGGCATATTGCAAAACAGTAGTGATGGATGAGGTCATTCTGAAGATCCTTGTCAGTATCATCCACTCCAAGGTGATACCTGATCTCTGGTTACATGGACTATAGAAACATACCCCTTTCCATCAAAACCTCAACTTCAAACAATACATACAGTATTTTCAAATGTCTATCTATGGTCTGTAATTACTTATTTCAAGCAAAGCCATATTTATAGTGCAACTGTATATATATATACATGTGTATATATGTATATATATGTATATGTGTGTGTGTGTGTGTGTGTGTGTATATATATATATATATATATATATATATATATATATATACTTTTCATGATTCAAAACTTTTGTTGCTTTCTGTTTGTTACTTTTCTCTAAATTAGTCAGTGTGACTTATTTCTTAGCCAATTGTGTGATTGTTTTCTCTGGAGAGCCCTTAAAAGGAAGTCCAAGGGTGCTACTGTTCAGTGGTTTTGATCAGTTTCATGTCTGCTGTTTGCAGGAAACATACTGGAGGTACCACACATAACATTTATGTTTATTTATTTAGCAGGTGTTTTTTGTCTAAAGTAATATACAGCAGGGCTGATAATAAAGCACAATTATGGAGCTGTCAAGGAGCCAACTTAGTTACAAGTACTGCTAGGGTGAGTTAGCAAGGAGGGATCAAATGCATTTTACGCTGGAACATGATCTATTGGATACATTACAAAGCATTGTCAGAAGCTAACAGAGGAGCCATTCAAATCAAAACACCATGAGGACTTATTCAGTCATGGGAGAAGTGATTGGCCAGCCTTCCTGGTCACTACCTGCCATTTTTAGATTAGGAAACAAGCTATATAATTTATGTGGCCCCAATAAAGAAGAAGCACGCATATCACATGGTCTTCAGAAGTAAAACACATGCCCATATATGCATGAGGGTGGTGTGTGGCCCAGTTTGTTAGGATGCAATGCCAAGTGATCAAAAGTTTGCCAATTGAAATCTTGTATCTGGCAGAGTAAGTTCATTTTTTGATAAAAGTGTCTGCTGATTAAGTAAAATGTAAGAACATCCACCCTTATTAAGCACCAGTCACAGTAATATGAATACGGGGTACACCTTTCAGCTGCAGGCAGTGGCGTATTGATTAATTCTGGGCCCCTTAATAGAATGTGAACTTGGGCCTCCCTTTGCTTCCATATTGGGTTAGAACAGGTCCCACTATCGACAGAATTTGTTGGATTGGGGCCATCTATGGAAGATATTAAGATCCCTATAAACTGCTGGCCTGTCTGAAACTGCCAGGATTTTCATGCCCCTTTAACTCCCTGGCTGTAGGATGAAATTAATTTAGAGTTAATAGTTGACTTGAAAAGCTGGAATAACGTTTGCATTCCACACACAAAGCCAGAGCCAGATTCAAGCCTAGTACCCCGAGACAGTGAGCCACCATGCCACCCACGCTAGAATACCCTTTACATCACAATTTAATAAACATAGGCATAGGTTAATGCCTTCAACTTATCTTGAACTGTGCTAGGATTTAGCTTAAGCTTATGAAAGACAAAATAAACACATGTATGACTCAGACGCACGTTTCTTCAAACAATTATCAGTGGAAGGTAATTTTAGAGGTGAACCAAGCTACACATTTCATATTTGGTCATGGTCTAGCCAGTTATGAGGACATAACCCTGACAGAGGCTCATAACTCGCTTGGAGCAAAATTAGAGAGTCAATAAGGCAGGTTGCCTTAGGTTAAGCGAATTAGAAACTGATGTATACAGTCAGACAGAACAGCCCAGCATCCAAGCTCTTCAGGGTAATATAACAGATCAGTGACCGAAAATAAAGAGAAACCCATGCTGTTAGTAAACATCAAAGTCCTGGAATTAATTCTAAGGTACTGACTTGCGTTAATATTCGAACTACCAAAATGTAACTTTGATTTTACATATTATTGTGTTGCGTTTATGTACTGATGTTTATGTACATATGATGATATTGTCCATCCATCCATCCATCCATCCATCCATCTATCCATCCATCTATCCAATCCACCATCTACGCCAGGGATGTCAAAGTAAAATACATTAGAGGGCCAAAAAACAAATTTGCTACAAGCCGAGGGCCGGACTGCTTCAGTGTTTCTTAAAACATATTAAAATGATTGCACGTAACCTATTGAACCAAGACCTAACACAGTGTACTGTATTCTATTTAATGATTAAATGAACAATCCGACATTTTTGTATGATTAAGTTCAAGTGAAAACATTTTTCAACAGGTTCACAGACAAAAACAAACTTCCTTCAAAGAAGAGTGAGTTTGCGGGCTACCGTTGCATTGTGGGGAATGGAGTATTGGTGCGTGCAAAACGCGGCTGTGGCCTGCGGGCCGGTTCTAATACTAATCAAATATCATCCCGGGGGCCACAGATAATTACTTCGCGGGCCGGATCTGGCCCGCAGGCCTTGACTTTGACACCTCTGATCTACACTCACTTAAAGGATTATTAGGAACACCTGTTCAATATCTCATTATTGCAATTATCTAATCAACCAATCACATGGCAACCAATCACAATCACAGCTTCAACGCATTTAGGGGTGTGGTCCTGATCAAGACAATCTCCTGAACTCCAAACTGAATGTTAGAATGGAAAGAAAGGTGATTTAAGCAATTTTGAGTGTGGCATGGTTGTTGGTACCAGACGTGCCACTCTGAGTATTTTACAATCTGCTCGGTTACTGGGACTTTCACACACAACCATTTCTAGGGTTTACAAAGAATGGTGTGAAAAGGGAAAAACATCCAGTATGCAGCAGTCCTGT
>JABFDZ020000001.1:49534105-49556666 GCA_019775955.2 Pollimyrus isidori
CAGGAGGTTTCAGCCTTAAGTTTCACTACCGACATTTGGACAAGCAGTGTGTCCCCGATGTCGCTCCTCATTTTAACAGTGCAGTGGATTGTTGACGGTGGACTGGATTTTTATTGACAGAGAATTAAAAAAAAACTGTCATCCACTTCGTTGCATTTTTCTGTGTGTAGTAGACGTATCGGTTTTTGTACTCGGTATCGGCAAGTACTCAGATCCAAGGATCACTATCGTATCGGTTTGAAAAAAATGGTATCGTTGCATCCCTAGCTTTAAGTAATGTTTTACCGGATTATTCATTTGCTGCAGAATAGATAAAAGCTTTAGGCAAACACAAATCAACTTAAATTTGACAATGGGTTATGGAAAGGATAGCTGTGAATCATTTTCAGGGACAATAAAGGGAGCACCTTCTGATGCTGGATTGGAAGAAGAAAAGACCTTCCTAAAGTAAATTGGAAAAGCAGGTGTAGGGACAGACTTCAGCTGTTCATTTATCAACTCAAAAGCCTCAAATAATCTGATCAGAGTGGGTAGATCATCCCTTATGTATGGGAGCCTACTCCTCCATGCAGAGAGTTTACCCTTGAAAGACAGGGCAAAAACAGCAAGTACCCACTTATTTGTGGAAAAATGTTAAACAATTCAGTTTGTACTCTGCAAGGAAAGTGCCCTTTCTTCATCCTCTGCAATTTGGAATAGCTCAGGCACATTTTATGGCGACAAGCCAAACGTTTATGGTGTTTTCAGGCACCTTATCAGATACAGAGGCAATTTCTGTGCTCTGCAAAGCATGGAAAAGCCCCGTTCCTTTTAGGACCCTCATGTGTGGCGTTAATACCGCTATCAACTCAAGCTTCTTATCAACAAGCTTGTAAAGGCCAGTGGCTTAGGAGTGGTATCTCAGCATGATGTACAACCTCCATATTCTCTCAGAATAGTATCAATATCACAGTTAAATGGGTTTATGAATGCAAAGTCACTAGTGAGAACATAACCTTATGGATTAATTTACAATGTAGGGATTGGTCAATCAGGAGGTCCATAGGAGGAATCATGGTTCCTGAGAAGGTGGGAGAGGGTCTATTCTTCATGTCCTTGTAAAGGGTTGCTGCACAAACAGAGGGGCAGTCCCATAACTCATGCTACTTCACTACAGAGCAGAAGCCAACAGCTTACGTTAGTCAGGGCTCACTGCATGAAATTCGAGGTGATTTCTATATTAAAACAAAAATATATTATCAGAACCATACCATGGCCATACCATCCCCTTTTAAAAATTGCTATTTTAATCTAATGACGCTTTTCCATTGGCATACAAGAACTGAGCTGCACCCAAGCTGTACAGCAAAGAGTTACTAGTTGCAGTGCTCGCTTCGGTTTTCCACTGTAGAAGGGTCGGCTCAGTAAAGGCATTGCTGGGTCTGGAGAGCGACAGTAACATGAAACTGAAGAGACCCTTATTCACACAGTGGACACCATGATTTACTATACACTGATTTCCGCTAGCAAACGTTGCGGAAATTTGCTTCATGAATCCATTCCATTCAGGCATTCTATAATGCTTAGTAGTAGCTGGATGGAAATTTTGTAGTTCCAAGTTTTTGGGAATGTATCAATACACCCCAATTTGATAACTAATAATGAATCATAACGGTGTAATTATACTATTTGTGTCACGTCCTGTGTCGTCCGTCCCGTTCCAGCCCTGTGTGTCGCCACGCCCACCTTATTCCCTCTTGTGATTACCTATTGTTTACACCTGCGTGGCGAAGCTGCTCGCCAGTCCCGTGCTTTGTCTTGTGTATTTTAGGCTGCGTCAGAGTCTGTGCTGGCAGCTGCGGCATTGGATGTCTCTATGTCGGTGTGTTTGTCTGCAATAAACCTACGTTCCCCGTCGACCTGCTTGGATCTCCGTTTTGTCCGCCCTGCTCGCATCTCACCGCACAACAATTTGCACATGGTTTGGATTCGGTATGTTAGTGAATCGGTTGGTATTATGTGCTGTTGCATACTCACATTTAAATTTTCGAATTCTAAAACAAGACAACCCAAAAATAAGTTTTTTTTATGTATTTTATGAAAAAAAAAACATCTTATATCTGTGCCAGTAAGTATAGGAAAATGGCAGGCATACCGTAATACTGCAGTATTGTACCGAACAGTTTGATAATATTCTGTGAACTGTTACACCCCTACTGGTTAAGTAAATATGTTGCTACCAAACTAAATATATGGTTATTTAGAAAAAAAAAGTGTTCATTGTTTAATTAAAAGGTGACGTGTTATTTAAAAACTTTACTGTTACTATGGCCCCAAAATTGCGATACATACCGAACTGTGGGAAAATGGCATTGTTGCACCCTTAATGAATAATGTATAGAATAATGTATAGATGCCCTTTTATCCCTCAGATAATCCATTCATATCGATGCAGAACACCAGAATCTCCCTGCATTTTTACCAAAATGATGGTGGTGACATAAGTAGCTTGGTTTGGATGCGGTTTCGGCCCTGTTAGCAAGCAGGGCCTTGTCAGCGCCGGTAAGGTGCGGGTACAGCACGGGTACAGCTGGGGTACAGCTTGGGTACGGCATGGGAACAGCTGGGGTACAGCTCGGGTATGCCACGGGTACAGCTGGGGTACGGTTCGGGTACGGCACGGGTACGGCTGGGGTACGGCTTGGGTATGGCATGGGTACAGTTGGGGTACGGCTCGGGTATGGCACGGGTACTGCTGGGGTACAGCTCGGGTACGCCACGGGTACAGCTGGGGTACGGCTCGGGTATGCCACGGGTACAGCTGGGGTACGGCTCGGGTACGGCACAGGTATACCTGGGGTACGGCCCGGGTATGGCACGGGTACAGCTGGGGTACGGCTCGGGTACGGCACGGGTACAGCTGGGGTAAGGGTTGGGTACGGCACGGGTACAGCTGGGGTACGACACGGGAACAGCTGGGGTACGGCTGGGGTACGACACGGGAACAGCTGGGGTACGGCTTGGGTACGGCATGGGTACAGCTGGGGTACGGCTCGGGTACGGCATGGGAACAGCTGGGGTACGGCTCGGGTACAACATGGGAACAGCTGGGGTACGGCTCGGGTACAACACGGGAACAGCTGGGGTACGGTTCGGGTAAGGCACGGGTACAGCTGGGGTACGGCACGGGTACAGCTGAGGTACGGCTCGGGTACGGCTTGGTTCTTCAGAAAAGCTCCATAAGAAGGACTGGGAACATTTAGAATGACATATTTCAGAAGTATTGTTGCCTAGTTAGTTGTTGCTAGGAACCTTAAGCAAGAAGAAATGGAGGGAAGTCTGTTCAACAACTGACCCCTTTCTACAATTCTTCCTGGTCTCCTGAAGTTTTGATCTTAGCCATAGACAAAGAATGGAAACTATAGTAAGCAACAGACAACAGACTGCAGAATGATATATTATGAAAAACTCTACTGTGGTTCATCACCGTACTCTGGACTTCACTTGCACTCTGTTAAACTCACAGTCGATGGTACAAACATTAAGTTGGTCAGATTTTTGTTTTTTTTATAAGGCTCTGACTGTACTGTTTGTGTCACAGAATGGGTAATGGGACATCACACCAGCGGTGGGGCATTTCATTTATCCTGCTTCTCAGCAGAGAAACTCACCCCTGCCCTGACTTGGAGGTGCTCCCCCACAGTCTGGGGTGAGAGGTTGCCAAGATCAGACAGGCTGCCATCCCCCTTTAACTCCAAACCCACTAATCAGCCTCTCCCATGAAGCACACCGGGCCCAGTCCTCTTCTGAGGCTGGAATCTATGTCGAGAGTGACCTAACTGCGGGCACGAGGCACGCCAACACTTGCGGCCCACTGGCTGGCCTTACACAAGGGAACAATAACGCCTCTGAGAATTACTGAGTAACCCCAATGCTTGGGCGAAAGCATGCTAACCACAATTACATGATTTTTCTAGTAATTCAGCTGTTTCGCCCACTCATATCCATGGAACGCGATGGAGATGCATGGCACACTTCCTGCGAAACACGTTGGTCCAGGTTCGCCATGTGTTGTTGCTTTGCTAGCTGTCAAATGTCAGAAAATGCAGATATAATATCACAACGGTAGCATGTGTCCGCTTAACAAAAGCCCAGAGAATGGCTGATGCTAAAAATATTATCGCTGTCCATTGCAGACATACTACCTTTGAGTGATGTCAGTCAGGCAAATGAATGACACAACCGTGAGGGGCATGGGGGTATCGGATATGCTTAGGGGGTATTACTTTAATACCTCCTCCCCTTATGACAAATTAAAGCAGGTAAAACAGAAATAGAGTTGCTACACTTCAGTGTAGTGTCCAGATGGCTAATTCTAGCCTGCTAATTTTTTATCATGGCTGCATAGCAAAACGACAGATTTCTGGGATGCTGTGCATTAGTCTTGAGTGTCAGGCAACTGCTCAATTTACGGGAGGCTCCCAGAACTAATGGGGAAGATGGGATATCTAAATTTAAGTAATTAAATTATACAAATGAATAGTTGCTTAAATTACCATTTCATCCGATGGTTTTAACAAAGGAAAACCCCTATCCACCTCTTTAACATGCTATCTGCATCACCGCGGAAATTTTCAGATATAGCTGAATATCCTGCATGTCAGGCTCAAAAAAACTTTTTAAATCATTCTTGTCCATGTGTTGCGTGTAGGAAGCAAATGTTCTCTTGTTTATTCCAACCTGGCAAGTGGAAAGCATCTCTCCTTACTTGCTGGATCGTAAAAAATTATTCCCTTGTTAAACTCATTTGACAAAAACCATAAAAACACAACCAAAACATTGACAATACTTTAGTTATTGACATTATTTACTATGGTTGGAATGTGTCAGGTTGGAAAAGGGTCCAAATGACAGCTGCAGATTTGAGCACAAATTCTTCGAAGTATCGGTCTGAAACGCAGGCTACATTGACAAAAAATACATTTTCTTACGATGACTCAGAACGAGAGCCACTCACAGGAAGTGACATCGTCTCAATAAAGCCGTGGTCCCAATGTGAGAGCCGCGTGTTTTGCACAACAGCGTGGCATGCAGCCAGGCCTCTGTGACATCGCTATGGGGGATGGAGCACCAGGGTGAGGTCACAGCCACAGGGGACCTCGCAGCTATGCCGCGAATGAGGGAAATTTCACGAAAACATCCTGTGCTGCCAAAGTCTGATTAAACAAGGCAAATCTAATTTATACCAAGTCTATTCACTGAAGACTTGGTCCTATCTGGGATCCCATCCAGGGTGTCCTCCTGCGCTGTGCTGCCTGGGATTAACTCCAGAGCCCCATGTGACCTTGACCAGGTTTAACGATTAGATGACTGATGCATTTACTGCATTGGAGTGCAGCGTTTATTGTATCAGCTTTCAACATAATAATATCTCGTACATCACCATAAGGGAGTTAACATAGCTTTCCACCAACTGCCTTGTTTGATTTTATCACACTTACATGCATATCATATATAGATGTATGAAATTTAGTCAATTGTTTTTGTAGTAGGATATAAACAAAAATATTTTTGAATTCAAAATAAACCAAGGGCAGTGGTGGTGGAAGTACACAGTAAATTTACTTAAGTAAAAGTACAAAACAAGGAAAATGTACTGTATGTAATGCCGTGCGGTGCAAGCAGGGCGGACAAATGGAGAGCGAGTCCAAAGTGACAAGAAACGAGGGTTTTAATTCAGACGGGAAACACACCGACGTAGACACGTTAATGCCGCGTCTGCCGGGAAGACGCTGGTGCAGACTTAAATACAAAGAACAAGACACAGGACTGGCGAGCGGCAACGCCTCGCAGGTGAAAACAATGGGTAATCATGGGAGGTAATGAGGGGCGTGGCACACGAAAGGCTGGAACAGGGACGGACGTCGCAGGACGTGACACTGTAGTAAAAGTTTAAGTACCTCATTGGCCATTCTACTTAAGTAAAAGTACATGAATGTAAATATACAAAAAGTATTAAAGTAAAAGTACTGCTGCAATTGTATAACTAGGCATTAAGTGTGTCTACGCTATATGTCATGCCTTGCATGCCTTCGTGTTCTCTGTTGATTGGCTTTAATGAGCCACCTTGCCTCTTGTTTCAGCCCTCGTGTGGATCCTCCCAGGTGCCTCTCGTCTGCCCCTCATCTGGGGAGTATATACTAGTGTCTCAGCAGCTTGAGTTCCCCAGTCCAGTCCTTGTATTGTCGTGTTGTAAGGATATGCTGCTGACTACCTGTCCCCCTCCATTTGCCCTGAGCCCTGTGCTTTTTCCCTGCTCGCCCAGCCTTGTTTTGCCTTTTTTTTATTGTGTTTTCCACAATGTTGGCCTTCGCCTCCATCCTTCCCTGCACCGTGACACTATGTATGTTTTAAGTACAGAAGTCCAAGGATGAAAGTGTTGTATTTTCCCGTCTAAACATCCATCCATTTTCCCACCCGCTAATCCTACTGGGACGCGGGGGGTCCAGAGCCTATCCCGGAAGCAACAGGCACGAGACAGGGAACAACCCTGGATGGGGGGCCAGCCCATCGCAGGGCACACTCACACACCAACCACTCACACATGCACACCTACGAGCAATTAAGGAGCTCCAATCAGCCTCAGCATGTCTTTGGACTGTGGGGGGAAACTGGATTACCCAGAGGAATTCCCATGATGACACGGGGAGAACATGCAAACTCCACACACATGAAACCCAGGTGGAGACTCGAACCCAAGTCCCAGAGGTGTAAGGTAACAGCGCCAACCACTGCACCACCATCCCACCCCCAGGTCTAAACATATAAAACAGGAAATGAATTTGCAGAAAATGTGCTATATCCTGATACATCATATAAGCAAAGGTACTGGGACACGTCTATTACTCATTGAATTAAATGGTTTCATTCAGACTTATTGCCACAGGTTTGCACTCATTTGTGAAAGATTGGGTCGTTCTGAAGACCTCAGTGAATTCAAGCGTGGTACTGTCATAGGATGCCACCTTTGTAATAAGTCAGTTCCAGACTTGCTCTGGCATTATCCCCAGCACAAAAACTGTTTGCCTGGAGCTCCATGAAATGGGATTCCATGGCTGAGCAGCTGCATGCAAGCCTCAGATCACTGAGCCCAATGCCAAACGTTGGACGGAGTGCTGTAAAGCACGCCACCACTGTACTCTGGAGCAGTAGAAACATGTTCTGTGGAGCAATGAATCAAGTTTCTTTCTGGCAGTCTGATGGATGAGTCTGGGATTGGCGAATGCCAGGAGAACATTACCTGCCTGACTGCGTTGTGCCTCCTGTAAAGTTTGTTGGAGGAGGGATAATGGTATGAGGTTGTTTTTCATGGGTTGGGCTAGACACCATAGTTCCAGTGAGGGGAACTCTTAATGTTTCAGCATACATTTTGGGCAACTCTATGCTTCCAACTTTGTAAGAATGCTTTAATGAAGGCCTTTTTCTGTTCCAGCATGACTCTGCTCCAGTGCACATAGCAAGGTTCATAAAGACATGATTGGGTGAGGTTGGTGTAGAAGAACTTGACTGACCTGCACAGAGCCCAGACTTCAACTTCATTGAACACCTTTGGGATGAACTAGAACAACGGAGATTGTGAGCCAGGCCTTCATGTCCAACATCAGTGCCTTTGCCTTTGGAGGAAGTAAGACATCTTACAATTTCACAGCATGTCCTCTTTAGTGTACAACAGGAATAAATATGTTTCTTAACATCAGTGAAAAGATAGATGTAGAAATAAATTGTCCACTACAATGGATATAAATGGCTGGGGTCTCAGGAGGATATTGATGACTATGGATTTAGAATGAGATGTCATAAAAGTTCATGTAATGCCTATTTCCCAATACTTTTGTTCAAAGAATACATGTATCTTTATTGGGATATGATGTTTTGGGCGTATTACAAAGCCCTATTTGTGTGTGTAATTAAATAAAAAATACTTATTTGTAGTAACAGGGTGCAAGTTTTAGCACTTTTGTCATGTCACATGTCACTATCAATGTGAAATTCACAATTCACCAAAAAGTTAGCCTGATCATAAACATCTGAGGGTCACCTCTTGTCATTTCCAGAGCCACTTTCCATAATGAATCAAGTGTTGTATGTAGAACAAACTCTATAACAACCAACCTCTGCAACTGAAAAAAAGAAAGAAACACCCAAAGATCCCCTAAGAGCAGAAAGGATTTGAAACCTCCATGCTTCGAGTTGCTGGGCTTTACTTTGCCAAAACAAGCCCCAAAATTACAGAATTAACTCACCCATCACTACCTTTCCCTGTCAGCATCTGATTAAAAACAAACGGCATTGTGAATTGGAAAGTATAAATATTTGCTGCAAGATGTAAGTAAAAGTTAAAAGTGTCCTCAGCTAAATCTACTTACAGTAAGTAAAGTAAAGGTACAGTAAAATTCTGTTATAAAGGACTTTAAGGGATCCTGCAAAGCATGTCCAAAGTCTATTATATCCAGAGTTGCTGTATGCCCAGAACACAACTACAGGACACTATTTACTCATGCCACACCCCAGCAGACTTATGGTATAGATCCGGGGTCTCCAACTCCGATCCTGGACAGCTACTATCCAGTAGGTTTTCTGTTCTACTTGGCTTCTAATGAGCCACACCTGCTCCTGGTATTTACCTAAGAACAGGTGTGGCTCATCTGATGCTGGGTATGATATAAAACCTACTTGATGGTAGCTCTCCAGGACCGGAGACCGCTGGCATAGATTATTACTGAATATTGCACACATAGTAATCCAACTTTACCTGACCAGACTAAAAGTCACACAAAGATCAAGGGTGTGAAAATTTTGATTCTAAACCCACTTTAGAAACTGTACTTTCACCATTAGGCTAGAACCCTATTATTCAAATCATGGTCCTCGAGGTCAGAGCACTGCTGGTTTTCCAGCCTTTCTTTACCTGTCAGCCAGGTGTGAAGCCTCTGACCAATCAGAAACAATAATTATTAAACTAACTACCTGGGAGAACTGAAAACAAAGACTGGATTTGGAATCAAGGTCCAGATTTGAAGGGACTAGACCATACATACTGTATATAATAATAAAGGTATCAGATACCTCTATATATATCTATACAAAGCTCTTGAAAGTACGAACAACAAACCCCTAAGCATGCACTAAACGTAGAGCTGAATGAGACCCCACAAACACTTGGGCAAGGGGACTTCTCCCAACTCAGGGAGTTTTTAGGGTCCTGACGTGTGTTTCTTTGGCAGAGAGAGACAGTCTGGGTAGGGGCTTTGAGAAGGTCTTACCTCACCGCAAATATTCTGAGAAGGGTCTTACCTGGGCAAGGTTAAAGGAGCTAGTCTGGGACTCTTAAGCTTAGGGCTACAGCTGGGTGTTTTCTCAGATTCCCTGGGCTCCTATGCTCAGACGTGGCCATAAACACCAACCACCTCAGTCTCAGGCGCGAAGGTCCAAAGCAAACAAGGTAAAGCTGATGCTACATTTCATGTGCAGCATACTCAATGTCCCGAGGTTCGAAGGTAAGACTGGGGAAAGAGTGAAATTGTGTGTGTGTGTGTGTGTGTGTGTATGCGTGTGGGGGTGGGGGCACTCAATTTGGGATTCACTTTCTACTACAGAAAAAAATGGCATCACTAGGGATGAAAGGGTGCAGGACACCATTATTTGGATGATTTGGAGTGAGTTGCCAAATGATTTCTAGGTGTGACTGAGAGGGAGTGTGGCATGTGTGTGCATGTGTTATTCCCAGCCTAAGACAAGTGGGTATAGAAAATTGATGGATGGATAATAAGACAAAAATCAAGACTATGGCTAACATTCAGAGTTTTGTAGGAGAACTAACAGGAAGATCCTGGAGAAGCATCTCAAGATACCTGGAGTGTAGATTCCTATAAAACATCTAATGCTTCATTTCCTGACCTCCAATTATCATAGATCTGGTTTAAATCTCAAATGTGTGCTTTGCAGAGCCACTGGTATGGAAAATCTTTTTATTCAGTTGTTTATTTCTGACACCTTTTCTACACATTAATACAAATTGCTGATTAATCTTTTTTAATAAACAAAAGTATATTTTCAAGTCAAGTGGTGCAGTATTGTCATACCATTCATATACAGGCATACAGTGGCATGAAGTTCTGTTCCCCCAGGACCATAGTGCGATATACCGACAGCAAGGGACAAAGGGAGGGCTTTCACAGGACTTGCAGTGCAAAAACCAGGGGGGCTGGATGGGGGGGGGGCTATGCTGCCTCTCTGTTAGAAAGTGGAAGATGAGGAATGTGCTATAAGGTCTTTCACTTCTGATTATTAAGTTGATGATGTCCAGGTGCACTGTGACAAACATTTACAGAATGGGGAGCCTAAATATAATGGTAATAATGGGACAGCCAGAATATGCTCTGGGACACATCCCAAGAGAATTACCGCTGAGCATAAATTGCAAACAGCAGAGCAGAAATCTTTTAATCTGTGTTGCCATAAATATTTTCTTTTGAATGCTGTCCCTCACGAGTAATAAGCAGTGACTTACTCTCCATGTCATATGAAAACATCTTTATTTCTGTTTTACGTGGGTCAACATTAATTTGCTGCAATGCACATCAGTTCTCCTGCAGGGCCACTAAAATAGTCTTTGGCTATATTAACAAGACGCAATCCCAGCCCTAGACTGTAATAGAATGATAAGAAATGCCATTGGCTGATTTTACGGTAAGCAGACACCTCAGTTGGCTTTGGGTCAGTGACCCCTTCCCTTCTGGGGGACTGGGGTGAAACTGGATAAATTTGTGATTCTCCCATAAAACAGTGACTTTAGAGATGTGTGAACTTCATACAGCTGGATGGCAGTACATGATACAGGGGCAACTTGGGGTAATGGTGTGGGGTGAGACCATGCATGGTGAAATACGTAATATGCTCCTGGCTCATGTCTGCTGTAGTAAAGGGCTTAAGAATTCTGGTGAACCTCAGTCAAGGAAGGAAATATTATACCCTTGATGCCCACTTAAACCTCTTCTACCTTAAAATGTGTATTTCGGCATGGTAATATACTGTTATGCATACAGTAAAGTTATACGAATAGAAAAAAATGGTTCCTTCTTTGAAAAGGGATAAAACTATACAACAGAATGTAGAACATTCCTTAAAAATGTCTAGGCCTTCAGTTAAATGAAGCTGACAGAATCTACGAATGGTGGGCAATCTAGCTGAAAGGTCAAAAATGAGGCCAAATTTAGCTTTTTTCACCTCCCTGTACATCTGAACACTTTCACGACTGAAAGGAGTTGTTTATCGTACGGGTTGGGTGACCCGATACAAGACTTCCTGTTACCTTATATGACACTTTCTGATACCTTATATCAGACTTATTGCTCTTTACTCCCAGCATGCTCAAATAAAAACCAACAACCACCAAGCATTAGGTGCCCTCTGAATAATCCTATTTAATATGCTTTATTTATTTATTTTTGTTTCTTCCAACTCCAATAAAAAATATGTTTCTGTACTTTGTCACAAGTGAGTTGAGATTCTCTTTATAAAACGCCAGTTAATGTCTACAGTAATCAAATTGTATAATCGGCCTTCTCCAGGAGAAAAATGCATGAGCAATGCAGGCTTGCTAGTTTGTGTCCAGAGCCATGGTGCCAAACGTATGCGTAAAGTGCCTCTGGGTAATGACCGTAACATACGGAAGAATTCCTTGGGAAATGACACAGTGAATGGAAAATCAGGATTGGCATTTTCATACACAGCCATTCCTAGGGGCCACAATTTAGCCTCAGCCTAAACCTTGCTTTTAAAAACATGGGTGGTGACAGGAATGTAATCTATTACATACATAGAGCACTTAGCGTGTAAATTATCTGCCAACACGGGAACAGAGTTTTTACTTCCAAAGCGAGGCAGTGAGAAGATGCCGTAAAACTTCCTGATCGGACCCAGACGATATGGACATAGACCTAACAGATGTTCTAAAACATCAGTGCGGATTTCATAGCTATGTCAATGGTGTATGTGGCGAAGTTGGACATGGTGCTCAGCTGTGGGATCAGATAGATGTCAGGCGGCCTCGTAATCATGCAGGGAGGAAAACAAAGGCCAGGTTGTTATGCAATCTCATTTCGGGAATGTGAGCGGCCTCTACCCCAAGGGCGAAAGATGGAAGCATAGACCAGCTTCCAAGGTTCGGAGGGGAAATCTCAGGAACCAGGGCCTGGCCCAGCTCTCACGCCTCACCCTTTACAGTGGGATGGTCTGATGGGAGAGTGGCGGCCTGGAGGGGCGAGGAGATAAGTGGTGGGGTGCAGTCGCCACGGTGGGATTGGCCCTGTTGAACTCCAGCTGACTGCCAGGGACTAGCCCCAGATCAGGGCCCATGCTTCAGCTCCGCCACATCAAGCGGAGACTTTATTATTTCTCAAACATTCGGCTGAGGTTAAGTGATGGGAGCTCCCTTCCTGGCCCACACAGAGGCAGCAGCGCCTGGCCACACACACACGCACGCACACAGACGGGAAGAGCCAAAACTCTTTCACATGGGGAGTGGACGCCCCGCTCTCACACGGACGGACACATGCAAGAGGTTCCCCTCCCTCTCAATCTGTGCCTCACATTCTCCTCTCTGACTGCTCCTTTTTCCGGCATATAGCTTCATCTTTTGTTGTTGCAACACAAGCCAAACACGCACCTATACTCACACAATACCTCTTACTCCCCTTTGTCTGCTCCCTAAATGCTCCTTTCAGTTGCTACACACATACACAGATGGTCCCTCATCTCGTCTCTCACTTCTTCCCCCCTTCACTGGTCCTGGCCCTGCTTCTCTAACTTCTCTAACAGTATTCTTTGGCAGTATCCAAGTTTCCTCTGGTGTGTGCTGGATCCAACATCAACCATGCATTACTGGACCCTAGTCAAGAAGAACAAACACGCACACGGTGATGCCCCATGTTCACAGATGGTGTAGACCGCCACGTTCCTGGGGAATGCATATGGATGACTGTTCAGTCCCTGTCAGACCTCTGAGGTTTAAGTCTGAATTGGGTGTGAGAGCCAAGCCCTCAGCACCAAAGAAGTTTTCCATTAGTGCCTTGTTGTTTTCTATTGATTGGGTAATTAGCTAGATGACCATTTGCCCAAAGAGACACCCAATTGGGAAAGCATGGTCAGCCCATCGCTTGTGCATTAAGGGCCTTGAAAAATGGGCAAATCACTTACGCAACCCAGGGATTTGAACCAACACCCTTCTGTTGACAAGCACAGCATCCCACACATTGACCCCTCTCCAATCTGTTTAAGAAGGTCAGTGCTGACTAATTACAAAAATAACAGCCAAGAAAGCCATTGGTTTTCATACAATTAGTGAGAAAACAAGTAGAGTACTTGTGGCATGGTTGTGATCCTGGGCTGGGTGGTCTTCACCCTTCCTATAGTATCAAACGTAAGACGCTAAAGTGACCTGGGCTTTGGCTGGGTCAGCATTCATGAATGCAACAGGGACTGTCGGACGTGAAAAGCTGGGCTTGAGGAACATGATGTTTTTTTTAATGTCTGGAGTCCTATATATAGCTGAGTTTCTACATGATTTAAATCTTATCCTAAAGACTAATTTACACACTCATAAAAAGCCCATACAAAAATTACCCTGTGCACATAATTTTCTGGACGTATCCCAAAAAAGTATTGTGAGTTCGCGACAGTGAACATCCGACAGGAATGTGAAGGGGGGTTTTTGGAGGAATAAATATTCCCTCCCACAGTGTTGGCTGAAAAAAACTGATATTACTGCACACTCATCACAGCTTAGCCCAGTACCCTCTACGACTGTACACAAAATGCAGACACCTCCTCCCCACCCCCACATCCATAAATTACAACCGGAATCAAATCAAAGCTGTCTTCCCAGCTAAGCTGTATTTCAACTTAATGCTGTGTTTTGAGTTTCTGTGAAAACAGAAGTGAAAAATATCACCATAGCAGTGCTTAAAGGCATATTTAATTTTTCAAAACTGACATGTAAAGCTCAATGAATGAAGAGGAATCGCCGATGGATGGGGGTAGCTAACGGGAAACAAATCCACCGTCTCTGCCAGTTCCCATAGGGCTCCCAGCATGCTGTTTGGGGTATGAGCAAATCTGGTGGCTCAGAGGTCAATGCCGTCGCCTTGTATTTCCTGGGTTGTTGGTTTGAATCCCCCATCTGCTCATTGTATGGTGGGTGGTTCAAAGGGTTTGGCTGAAATGTTTGTGATCATAAGGTCTCTGGTTTGAATCCTGAGCTTGGTAAAGTAGCCATGTCTCTGCTGGGCCCTTGAGGAAAGTTCTTATCCCCCTGAAATACACTCACCTAAAGGATTATTAGGAACACCTGTTCAATTTCTCATTATCAACCAATCACATGGCAGTGGCTTCAGTGCATTTAGGGATGTGGTCCTGGTCAAGACAATCTCCTGAACTCCAAACTGAATGTCAGAATGGGAAAGAAAGGTGATTTAAGGACTTTTGAGTGTGGCATGGTTGTGGGTGCCAGACGGGCCGGTCTGAATATTTCACAATCTGCTCAGTTACTGGGATTTTCAGGCACAACCATTTCTAGGGTTTACAAAGAATTCTGTGAAAAGGGAAAAACATCCAGTATGCGTCTGTCCTGTGGGCAAAAATGCCTTGTTGATGCTAGAGGTCAGAGGAGAGTGGGCCGACTGATTCAAGCTGATAGAAGAGCAACTTTGACTGAAACAACCACCCTTTACAACCGAGGTATGCAGCAAAGCATTTGTGAAGCCCCAACACACACATTTTAAGGCAGATGGGCTACAACAGCAGAAGACCCCACTGGGTACCACTCATCTCCACGACAAATAGGAAAAAGAGGCTACAATTTGCACAAGCTCACCAAAATTGGACAGTTGCCTGGAAAAATGTTGCCTGGTCTGATGAGTCTTGATTTCTGTTGATACATTCAAATGGTAGAGGCAGAATTTGGCGTAAAGAGAATGAGAACATGGATCCATCATGCCATGTTACCACTGTGCAGGCTGGTAGCGGTGCTGTAATGGTATGGGGGATGTTTTCTTGGCACACTTTAGGCCCCTTAGTGCCAATAGGGCATCGTTTAAATGCCATGGGTTACCATCCCTTTATGACCACCATGTTCCCATCCTCTGATGGCTACTTCCAGCATGGTAATAAACTATGTCACAAAGCTCGAATCATTTCAAATTGGTTTCTTGAACATGACAATAAGTTCACTGTACTAAAATGGCCCCCACAGTCACCAGATCTCAACCCAATAGAGCATCTTTAGGATGTGGTGGAACGGGAACTTCGTGCCCTGGATGTCCATCCCACAAATCTCCATCAACTGTAACATGCTATCCTATCAATATGGGCCAACATTTCAAAAGAATGCTTTCAGCACCTTGTTGAAACAATGCCACGTAGAATTAAGTCAGTTCTGGAGGCGAAAGGGTGTCAAACACTGTATTAGTATGGTGTTCCTAATAATCCTTTAGGTGAATGTATGTTCCAGGGTGCTGGAGAGATGGCTGGTCTAGCCAGAGATGGACTGGGGCTTTGTGCATTGGAAGTCTATCAACATGTTTGTGAGTCAGTGCTTCCCTGAGGTGGTATCAAGCACAGTTTCAGGTTAACCGCTAATTTAGTGGTTTGGGATATGGCATCCCTCCAAAGTGCTGTAGCAGACCTCGGAGATGGGTCAGCATGCAAGGGTTTCGAGTGAGGGCAGTAAGGTGGGTAAGACACAACTCAGTCTCTCTGGATGGATGTCAAAGAGATGTGTGAGACTCTACAATGCGTAAAAACCCCAACAATAACAGATGGTTTGCCCTGTGCTTCAACCAGATTTTCTACTTTCCTGTACAATCAGTATCTGTACTGGAACAAAAGAAAAATTAACATGTGATGTTTAACATATTGCCATCAAACCTAGTCATTGTTCATTGATCTGTTTTTATTCTCCAAAGGCAGAATCTGAATCTACAGGAATCAAAATAAGTTACAGGTGGATCAGATATGGGGCACAAGTAAAAACCAAGTTTTTAAAAACTGGTGCAAAAGTAGCCAAAGGTGGAGCCCAGTGGGAAGTGGGAAATGATCTCCATTAGCGGGGAAACAATAAAGCGGTTTATTCAGGAAGTGGGCCTGGGTGATGCTGGCATAGGAAGCCAGCCCTGGGTGTTAAAAGGAAGTCAGGGTGGGTATCGCAAACTCTTATCCCCATTGTGATGAAAGGCGGGCGGCCTTACAAGAACATTGTCACGGTGATTTCCATTCCATTGTTAAATCACAATCATCTACATGCTACATTTTAACACTCACCACTCAGCGTTCTTGTGACGTTAAATGAACTTAAGGCCATTTAAGGACACCATTTAAGGACAGAGGAGCTAGAATATATTTTCCCACCCCTCCTTTTAAATTGCATTCATATATCATTTTCAGGCATTTAGAAAGGGAGAGGCACTACAACCCTGTACTGGATAAGCAGTCAGGAAGAGGGGCGGTAGGTATGAATCAATCATGGACTGACAGTATACATTTAAATCCATCCATCCTCCAACCCGAACATCCTATTGGGTCACAGGGGCCCAGAGCAAAGGGTACGAGGCAGGGAACAACCCTGGACAGGGAGCCTGCCCATCACAGGGCAAATTTACACACCAACCACTCACACATGCACACCTACTGTACTGTATGAGCAATTTAGGAGCTCCAATCAGCCTCAGCATGTCTTTGGACTGTGGGGAGAAACCAAAGAATCCAGAGGAAACCCCACAACGACACGGGGAGAACATGCAAACTCCACACACGTGAAACCCAGGCAGAGACGCGAACCCAGGTCCCAGAGGTGTAAGGTATCACTGCTAACCACTGCACCACCATGCCGAGATTTAAATCCATGGACTGAATATGACTTGATGTGCAAATGAAGCTGGTTATGGGATCACAGTCACCTTTGTTCTCCTGAGGTATGAAATCTTTATCGCCATAACTACAGGTTGTCTTCACAATGCTGCCATAAACGATGCAAAAACACTGTGAGAATCTCTTTTTTAAAAAACAGTACAGGCCAGAGGTGTCCGGAAATACAAAGTGTGAATGATTTTGACAGCTAAAAATAATTTGCCAAAATTGGCTTCTAATGTTCCATTCATGCATTGTGGCCTTTAAAAAATGATCTTGCAAGGTGAGATCCCTTATGACGGAGGGGGTATTCATGTAATGTCACCCCAGAGGAGACCAGAGCCCACTTTTAAAGTTCTCCTCCCCACAACCATCATGAGCCACTGGGCACTCCCAGAGAGGATCAGTGTCTGCTTTCAGTCTGGTTGATGTGTTCACATTTAAGCCTCTCCCTCTCTGGAAGACAGTAGGTGGACTGGTAAACGCCTGGAGCCTGTCTCTGAAGAGCAGGCACAGTAATGTGTTTCTGCAGACTGAACCTCACAACCTGTCCCTGCTTTCTAGAACGGGGGATCTCGAATCCCCCCTCCAGCTACACTCCGAACCACAGAATGTCCTCTCCCAGCTTGCTCTCTGACAATCTGTCTGTCCGTCTGCCCAGAACCACCCCATTCTCCTTAGGCTCGGTAAACACAATAACACAGACTACAGGACTGCCAAAGAAAAACGACCCGACAGGCGTAAATTCTAAATTAGAAACGTATGACCCGACATGTGTGCTTTCTTCTTCATCTTCTTCTCATTTTGATGGAGGTCTCTTCACATATTTTCTTTTTTTTAAAAAAAAACCTGCCTCGGAAAAACTGAACTAATTCACCCTAAAGTTGACTTGTGCCCAGTCTCATATTTTTGATGAAATATTGCTAGATTTTTTTAGAGTAGTAGTAGGAATATTTACATATATTTATTTAGTTAGTACTTTGATCCTGGTTCAGTATGGCCAAAATATACCTGAGCCGAAACTGGCAGCATAAAAAACAAATTTAATGCCATTAGAGTGGTTTACAAGAATCCCAAGGGGTAAAATTGCATCAATACCAAGACAAATGTGTTCTAAAGGGCAAGTACAGTGAATAATACCCTCTACTGTCCTCAGACATATAGTCAGGCCAAGGGGTTTGTATAGTTGTTGCTTGGTGTCAACATTAGTTCATTATCTTTGGCTTGGTGTCTACTGTTGGAATGAAACCTGGCCATCGAGACTAAATTGTTGATCACCTCATTAGGACATTATAAGTGTATAATGGAAGTGGAAAAGGGTGAGAAGGGATTCTGTGAATGACACAAGGCTGCAATGCTTTCTTTGGGCTATTTATGCACTTAGAATAAGCTGGTTTGTCTAGGTTTTTATTGGTCGGGTATGGGGAGATTTACACTGAGACATTCAACAAGTGCATAGAGAAGGCCCCGGGACAGAGTCCAAAGAAAGATGTCTATAGTCGGCTGAAAAAAAGCTGAGTGGGCAGGTGGGGGTGCACAGGTCTGGCAGAAGGGCTAGCTTTGATCACGATATCCGTAATCCGGAGCGTCGGTTACAGTTTCGGAGCTGCCGTGGGCCGCAGCCAACGCATGGCGAGGATGGTGGTAGAGGCTTGCTGATTTGATCGAAAACCAAGCACGCCACCACATTCCGGATAAGTGCTAGCGTTCTTGCTGTAAACCCGGGGCAGCTGTGAGGGACAGTCTGGGGAAGGGGGGATATAACCTACACAAGCGTCTGTACCGGGTGGGTTTTAAGGAGATTGTGGGAGTGTAAATGATACCATTTGCTGTAGTCTCCAGAAATACACAGGTTTATAGCCTTTTAAATTAAGACGTCTATGGGCAGGCTCAGATTTGGTAAGAAAAAGGGGTGAACCTAGTTCCAGTTCAGCATGCTAGGGCTCTGGGTCTGTATTCAGAAGGTCACTGATTTAAATCCCATTCTTGACAAAGCAATCACTTGTCTGTTGGTTCCTATGGATCAATGAATCAATAAAAATCAATAAAAAAAGAAGAACAAATAATACAGCATTTTGAATGTTGTCTAACATGTAAGACTTCTTCCGTTTCCTTGATAGCGCTTGTGTGACAATAATGCAAACCACCATTCCCTTTTATACCCCTTTTGGGGGCAGTGTGCAGCTCAGTGGGTTTGGATGCTGTTTCTGTGGTCGGAAGGTTGCCGGTTCCAATCCCTGGGTGAGTGAGTGAATGGTCGGAAGATTACCGGTTTCAATACCCGGGTGAGTGGTTTCACAATTGGGCTCCTCGGCAATGCCCTTAACCCCCGGTTTCTCCAAGAATCGTCCTTTTTAAAGAACAAAAGCATCTGCTCAATTAAAAAAAATCCCCCCCTCACACTGTCTCGCCAGACCATGTGGCAGCTGTCTCAATGTAATACATGCAGCTATTTGCAAGCTCATCTCATTGTGGTTGGCTGGTGGGCTTCAATTATTCATTGTGGCCCTATTTTTATCTCCCCGGTTTGGCATCTGGCAGCATTCATCACTTCTCGCATCATTGGGAGCCACTAAGAGCTGATTTATGGTCTATACTGAAGAGCTTAAAAAGAGGTACCTTTTACGGGGACTGTGCACTCATAACCCCGCATGGTAGGTAGGTAAGCAGGATGGCAAAGTTACCAGATGTTAAGGGCCTTACTGAAGGGTCCAGCGATGACACCACTCTGCTGATCCTGGGATTTAAACCAGCAACCTTTCGATCACAGACACAGCATCCAAACCCTCTGACCCACCACAATACATGACCAGTAATACACTCATGCTCCCAGTTCTCAGATGTGGCTACTGATTTCAGGAACTCCACCGACACAGTGGGGCAGGAATGTGACCCAAACCCCCACTGACTCAGTGCTGCCTGTTGAGATGTCCTGCCCCCACATGTTAATAATTATTACATAATTATATATACTTTGATAACAATGAAGTATGTTCTGTATTTCTATGGAAATAGTGACTTTTAAATAATTAAGACAGTGAATCTGCATCTTGTTTAAAGTTAAAAAACAAGAACAAAGTAGGGTGTGGGTTGCACCTTGTTTTTAACAGTGCATTGAGGCATTATGCAGTTACTGTTACTATAACCAAATAAATTTGCAGCTCCCCTTGACCAATCTCTCCTTCCTGCCCCTCATTCCGGAGCTCACGCCTTACAGAACCTCTCCAGCACTCCCTCTTCCCCCGATAATGCCCAGACCCTGGGCCCGGGCCTCCGGCATGAATGCTCCTGATGTTTGTTTCCTCCCGAATGAGGCCAGGCTAGGTGGGCACTTTTGGGGGAATGCCAGGGAGGGTCACGCTGGACTTCTGATTAGGGCACACAAAGAGGCATATTTGTGTGGGGTAGGGAGGGGCTTAGCATGAAGCTTTGGTGTCAGCAACAGAGAGATCTTCTGTACCGCCAAGCATCTTATAACATATGCTACGACACACCAGATGTTGTATTCACAGGTGTGTGTGTATCTGCGCAGACTTTGGACAGGCTGAACTAAGTTATTAGAAATCACTAGACAGGATGTTCTGACTACCTTCATGTTTACAAGAATTACATTAACAGGATATTGACCCGGCCATTTTCTAATAGAGTGCTCACAAAAAGACTTGGGATGCTTGCTAAATATTGTAAATGTATTAGTTACTTTTTAACATAATTAGTTGCTTCAATCATTTGTAGAAATTTATATGTCACATTAGAAACAACCAGTAGCTTTAAGTAGAACATTAATTTCAAGTAGTAATAAATTGGAACCCAGATTATGGTTCTAAAAGAGCTAAAAGAGCTGTTCTGAGTTAAAAAGCAGTCTCATTGGAGGCTTTTTAATTAGTAACGCCTTTGTAATAACATGAAACACCAGATATTTGTGTTTAGTGTCCCTTTGGCAGCCAATGGCAACAATTGCGATTAACAGCAAAATGGCAAGAACTAAACTGAAAGAGTCAGTCAAAAAATTGTGACACTTAATAAAAAAAAAACAATGCCTGTATGGAACAATGTGCAGATACATTAAACATTGCTTGTCAATAAACTTTTGTTAGAAAAACAGTAAATTTGCACTGGTATTATAGAATTAAGCAAGTGTCCCAAGACTTTTTGTGAGCATTGTAAATTTGTCGATGCTTCCATTAGACCCTGAAAAACACACAATTACTTCTGCACACCTTATACAAACAACAGGCTGCAAACCTCACACACTCACACACATACATTTCTTAATTACACAACACACAGCTAAAGCCTCGTGTTGTGCAAATGTGAGGAGACGCAATGAGAAAAATGAAAAGCATCACGCTTATTCTCCCTATGGACAGATGACCAAAGATTTCTTCTGGAACCAGCAATGCTGCACAACATGCTGCCGATGCTGTTTATTCAATTTCAGCTGTATCCTTTATCTTTTATCTTTTCCTTCAGTGGTTGAGTTGCTGGTCTGGTATACCTCCAAAAGGATGGACACCCGGGGCTGTCTGCTTTCTGGTAGATGCCTGGAAACAAGATTTGGACTGAATGGGTCAACAGTATGCTCTTGCAAGGCCACTGGACTGCAGCAGCTGTCTGCTATGTCATGAGCACACTTCTCTGTGGTCAGTGATGCTTTTGGGTGATTCCTCGCTGAGGAAGATGGGTGGCCCCCCAGGGCAGAGTCTCACAAAAGTAATTTAAATGGATAATCCCTGATGCTGGATCATTGGGATCCCTGTGTCAACATGTAACACACATTCTTATTTGCAGTGATGATGGAAAAAGATGAAGGGAAACTCCTCCTTACAATGCCGGACGACTGTTCGACTTTTAATGAGAATTCAGTAATGGAGTACTGATAAGTGTCCTAACCCTAGAGACTGCTGGTCAGGCTGCACAAGTAAACAGACAACAGCAGACACATTCAAACCATCGACAGACAAGCGCACAGAGAAGCACAGAGACTTACTGAACACCAAAAATATCTGATCTTTTCTTTATGATCTTGACCTTGAACAGCGATGAAGCAGACTTTTGTCTTCTGTTGCTCTCCACTCATCTGCAGGGTTTTGATTAATGTGCGCCAGAGGAATGTGTATTTACAGCCCACCTCCTTTCCAAAAGCCTGGACTTCTGGCAGTGCTAACCTGCTGCTTTCCTGCTGGCAGCAGACAATGGGCGCCAGTGCTCTCTCTACGGCAGGAAATGAAATTTAAAGAATGGGTTGTAATAGATTAAGGGCCAAGAAGTAGTCAGGGTCTGGCGGCAGAGGCGTCCCTCGCCACCAGGAGCTCGCTGCACCGCTGGCATTTTACTGTAGGATGTTTTACCATATTGTAGGTCCCTCACTGTAGGGCCCTCACTGTAGGAGCTCTCACTGTAGGAGCTCTCACTGTAGGTCCCTCCCTGTAGGAGCTCTCACTGTAGGTCCCTCACTGTAGGAGCTCTCACTGTAGGTCCCTCACTGTAGGAGCTCTCACTGTAGGTCCCTCACTGTAGGTCCCTCGCTGTAGGAGCTCTCGCTGTAGGTCCCTCACTGTAGGAGCTCTCACTATAGGGCCCTCGCTGTAGGAGCTCTCACTGTAGGTCCCTCACTGTA
>JABFDZ020000001.1:49556766-49570584 GCA_019775955.2 Pollimyrus isidori
ACACAACACTGAAAAGTGCCAATCATATCAATCTCGCGGGCCGCGCTAACATTAAACTTTCATATTAAGGCGGGGCCACAAACTATCGTCCCGAGGGCCGCAGTTGGCCCGCGGGCCGCGAGTTTGAGACCCCTGCTGTAGGATATCTCACTGCAGGTACCTCATTGTAGGTTCCTCAATTTAGTCTTTCTCACTGTAGGACCTCTAACTGTAAACCTTTTTATAGAATTTATGATCTTCTTCAACCTTCTCATCGTAAGACCTCTCAACATGGGCCCTTTAACTGTAGATCTTCTTATTGTGGTTCTGATGTCTTTTAACCTTCTCATTGTAGGATCTCTCACTATGGGTCTTCTCACTGTAGATCCTGCCATTATAGGGGCTTTCTTTAAAGGCCTTCCCTCTTAGGTCAGCTCACTGTATACCTTCTCATTGCAGCTGTCCAGTTATAGGATGGGGTGGATAACCTTCAGTATCCAGCAGGTTTTCTATCCTACCTGATGAGTTACTATCTGCCTGAACTGTAATGATATGTGGTGTGAGCAGGGCGGACAAACGGAGAGCGAGTCCAAAGTGACAGGAACGAGGGTTTTAATCATGGGACACTCCGACATACACACGTTAATGCCGCATCTGCCGGGAAGACACTGGCGCAGACTTAAATACATAAAACAAGACACCGGACTGGCGAGCGGCATCGCCACACAGGTGTAAACAATAGGTAATCACAAGAGGGAATAAGGTGGGTGTGGCGACACACAGGGCTGGAACGGGACGGACGACACAGGATGTGACATGGGCGCAGGTGTGGTTGTACAGGAACCCCATAGGATAGAAAAAACCTGCTGGATTCCAGGATTCCAGGATCAGGGTTCCTAGCCCTACTATTGGTTCTGTCCCTGTAGACCCGCTCATGTCATTGCAAATCTGTAGCACAGGAAGCTATGGTTTCTTGTCGGAAAAACAGCCATGGAGCAGAAAACAGTGATAGTACATTTGTATTTATTATTTTATTAAGTGTGGCAAATATGTCATGATATAAACATACATGTTGTTAAGGAGTCAGCTAGGCATAGGGACAGCTAGGGTGAAGTTCCAATGAATGCCTAGGTGCAAGTGTAAGCAGAACTGGAGCAAGAGTATCTGCAAAAGTTATTGCAAGACAAAAGTGATCAGGTTTTCTTTCAACACTGAAAAGCAGTTGAAATACCCCATACAAACTCATCAACCTAAGAAAGTGAATTCTGTGATGCTTTTCTTCACAGGTACGCTTTCCTCCCCATCTCCTTCTCTCCTCTCATCTTTTAATATCGCCCTCCTTCTTCTCCTTTCCATTCTTGCTCTCCTGCCCTCTTTTCTTGTCCCAAGAATAAGTCTGTCAAGTCGATTCCGTTGAGTCTTTTCCAGCGGCGAGCCTCTGGGGGGACGTCTGGAATCCTCGTCAGCCCTCTGCACAGGAAGTGGGGCAGGAGGTCTGGGCCTACAACGATGGGTATCTTTGAGGTGTGACTCTGCTGATGAGTGTGCATAAGTCCGTCTGAACAGATGTTTGTGAAGGCGTGGAGATGGTCTGCATAATGGAGGAAGAGGAGAAGGGACGATGGGGTGGAGCAGGGACTGCCCAGGAAGGCATGGTTTCCTCAGGCCCCTGTTATCTACAAGATTAGACAGGGCTTCCTTGGAGTTCTGCCACCATCCACATCAACCGACCATCAAGAGCAAATATTGAACTTACTTCTTCAGCTGAAATCCCTGGTCTGCTTTATCGTGTCGACATTCTGCCCTTGCTCCCCTTTGACACTTGACTTAATTGGCAAAGAAACGTCAATCTGTCAGATGTTTTTCTTTTCATATTCCATAATCCCTTAAGCATCGTAGACGTGAAAGGTGACGACATCTCCATGACAACAGCATGCTGTGTTATTTAATCTAAAAACAGACAACTAGATAAGCAGGTGGATGAATTTATGCATCATGCGATGCCTCTCCATGAGGAATCCTTTAATTTTTAAAATGGACAACTAGAAGTGCTTCTACAGTCCTTAGTAGAGAAACTTGCATTGTTATTCCTGCATTGCCAGGATGGCATGTTTCCCAACAATAACCAGCAATGAGTCGATTTGAGTGACCACTTTATGTAAATGATTCACAAGAAAAGAAATGCATAAATGCCATTAGATTAACTAAGTTTGGAAATCCTACCAAGTTTAAATGTCATTCAAACCGGGTGCACAATATATCCGGATATTTTCTAGCTGTTATATCTTCCAAAGCATCTTAAGTGGGCGTCTTTGAAGAACCACGTAGGGTCCATGGAAAATGAAGGTGCTCGATGGGAAGGGCAGCGTGAAATGCGCAGTTGCCTGCAGGAAAGCGTGGCAGGAGCCCATGGGAAAACAGCACGGCGCTCCGTGGGAAAGTTTATCCGTACGCTGGTGTGGAAATCCGAGGCCTGGGGGTAACAGACACCAGAGTGTAGGCCGGACGGCAAGAGTGTGGTGTGACGGAGTGAATTTGGAGGCATTCCAGAGGCTGGGCAGGGAAACTCTTTCACATCCTGCAGAGGACTAACTGGAACTCACATCTTCCTCTTTTCTTGTACTGCACTGTTTCTTTTCTTCTCCCTCCCTCACTCCTGGGCTGTATAGACCTCCCCGCTTTTCTTCACCTCATACTTAATATACCTCTATTTTTTCCCTTCCTGTGTCTCTCCCTTGCTCCCAAATGAGTCGTTTGCACCTCCCTTCTCTACCCCCATGCACACCCCCTCTCTTTCTCTCTCTTTTTATGTCTCTCTAAACCAGCAAACCAGATATGTTCCACTGGGGTCTGCTTCATCAGACCGTTCAGAATGCATGAGAGTGGATTTTCCCTTGGTTTTCCTCAGTATTGCTCACTTCACTTAGTTAGGGGGTGGTTGAGGATTTCTTGATGAACAGCTGTGCAGTTGCTTAGCCAGCCAACAGGAGCCAGACCGTCACCCACGCACACCCCACCATCGTCTCGGTGTGACACATCAAGCCCACCTCTCAGTTTCCTTTCTTTTAAGAGTTTTAACCTCAATGGTAAATACCTGTGAGATGTTTGGAGTCATTTTCAGTTTTCGCCTCGTGGCAAACAAACAGGTGTTCGGTGAGAACGGCCTGAGCTGATCAGAATGTGATGACATTAATCCACAAAGAACATTACAAGATCAAGTCACAGTGTGGAACTGTCATGTCAGATCAAATATACCAGGGCATTTGTCCAGTGTGTCATCGGCAATCAGCAATAAGTCAGTGATGTAACGAGATAAATATGAATGTTGATCACCAGACATAACAGACAACGGTTTATTTCCCTTATAACTAGAACGGCAAATATATTGCAGATCTTTTAGCTGATTCAAGCTAAATGCAACCTGCTCCACTCATAAAGTAACAGATTTGGGTTTTAACATGTTTAGAAAGCAATGAAATGTATGTACATATAATCACAAAAGCAATCTATAATGCGGGGGCTACGACTTCAGAGATGAACTGAGTCAGCAGAACAGTACCTGGAATAATGTGACAGATTTTACTTCATATGTGGGCCGTCTAGTGGGAGATGATGTCAGCGCATGCAGACGGGAGCCGATCCTGATAGGATGTGGCAAGGGTCCGTTGGCTGTGACCACATCGGTAGTTTCGCATTCATCAGCAATTCCGCATAGTTTACTCCTCCACATAGCGGCACCGGGAATCAGGAATGAAAGATGGAAAGAGCAGGTTATATGTTAAATCAAATGGTGAAGAACAGAGGTAAAAATTATTTCAAAATTTCTATATTGCAAGGAGTATTGAATTCAGTCACAGTTAGAGGCCATTAAAACTAGGGAAGCCAGACGGGAGCCAGTTGTTTCATTAAGGGAAGAAGGTACCTTTGACCTTAATGTCCTACAACTATTACTAGTTTGCTAGTATTAAGAAGCAAAAGACAATTTTGAAAACTGATAAGTTATTTACGCAATGCTTCGCAGTCACATCTTACAGTTTTGACAAATAAGTAACTCACTCTTATATCTTGTTTCTTACACAAGTTTGATTATCTTTTTCTGCTTTTCACCAGCTGAAGCAATTCGACCGCCAGGCGCCCTGTGTTAAGAGTCTGTGCATAGGGTTGTGTTTTTCTTGTTCCCAGCACAAAAAATGTAAATAAAAATAGCACTAATAATAAAAATAATACATTTATTTCAGACCCAAGTAGCGTATCTATTTAGGGGGACCACTGATTGAATTACTAATAAAGTTATTTAAAAACTGTACAAAATCAACAATACAAAAATGGATGTAGATGTGCAGTACAATAGCATCTTTCTTCTGAGTGGTTCTCCTTTCACTAGTTGCAATGCAGCGTCAAGCTCGGAGACTGCCCCCTATGGCCAGGCTGCCCTTCCATGGCCTTGCCTGTGGAGAAGCAGAAGAGTAAATCCCACATCCCTCTCTGTCTATGTGCATTTCTGCACGTGTCCCACGCTTGCATATGTGTATCTGGGCATGCACATTTGTGCCCATGCCTACCTATGTAGCACTACAGACACGTGTGCTGTCGCCAGCCGCTGGATGGTCTCATTTCTGCTGATGATGTCAGATGCGAAGCACCGAGCAGCCAAAGTTGTTCCTGTGCTGGATGGTGGGTTAGAAATCTTGGGAAGCAATGAAATTATTCCCTCACAGCTGGGTGGAACATCCTTACAGCAGATTTAAGCGTGAAATGAGTGAGACTAGTTTGGCTTTTGCAATATTTTCATATCAATATTTTTGCACGTTACGTTTTGCTCTGTCTATTGTTGCAAGCGTAGTTGTATTTATTGGCCTCTATAAGCAGCCCAATTTGTAACTATATTGGTGATCTGTGTGGCTAGAAAGGCAGGCAGAGTAATATTTTCATTGCTTAGTGGCGCTGACTGTTTACTGTGCATGTGACAATAATCTCCTGCACTGTAAATCTCCTTGTGTCATTGTTAGCTGGTATAGCAGTTAGTATAAGAGTAGGAGGGGGCTAGCAAGGTTGACTTTTACCAACCAGGTGAGCCCACTGCCACCCCCAGCTCTGCTGACTTTAACGGGAAAATGAGTGCGTTCACTTTGAAGATGCCTGACAAAGTGGCCAAGGCCTCAACTTATAATAGCTTCAAAGTTTGTCCTTCTCAGTGAATCATGTTTATGATGACGAGATCTCATTAAAGAGCTCTCATCCGATATTCCAGCCATCCAGCTGAATTTCGGAAACAATTACGCACCCGAAAATGCAAAGGGCCTGTGCTCGTACACCTCTGGCCCTTTAATTATGCTGAGGCTAGAAGGAATGTGGGGATGGGGTTGCCAGAGTTTGCCAGAGGTTGCCAGCTGCAAAAGTATGGGGCTGCCGGGATGGATTATGCATGGCTTCAGATGTCAGGGCATTAAAATGGACAGCGATGCATTATTTGTTTATCCGCCTGACATTAACTGACGTCATACTTTAAGTGTAAAGGGATGCTATATTTGGTGCTGCTCTTTTAACAGCTCCCAAAATGCGCTTCCTGTTTAATTTGTGCCTCCCTTGACCATTCAGAGAGGTTTTTTACTTGACACACTGTGCTGCACACACACAATCCCAGTACTATCCACGGTTGTTAGTTGGCAGCCTTCTGGGGGGAGGAGATCGGCCATGACTGGCACAAATCCCCCAGGGACTCCAATCCAAAGAAAGTACCACCGTGTGTCTAAGCATAAATGCGCAATAAAAAGGCACAAAGTTAAGTTCTAAATATTGAGTCACACGCTGGAAAATACCTTTACTCCTTCAAATGATTCTGGGGTAAGCAGAGTAACTGCAGGAGCTCCTTATTAAATATGAATTTGATGCGATCTGGTATCAATGTAGGCCACAGATACATCAGAAAAAAAAATACATAATTGGCTTTGGCTGGAAAAGGAGGCCCCAGCGTGACAGGGAAACACATTTTGTCAATTAGCATGTAGTACGCGTGGAACGAAACACCATGTGATCAGAAATGCAGATGACAGGATCATGCTGTCTCTACACAGAAGCAACCTCACACAGGCCATTTATATTAATTCCTTTTAAACAAACCGTGTATTTGCTTGGTAAATACTCAACTAAACCTATTTCTTATCATCCATTTTCCAGTTTCTTTTGGGAGATGATTCTTGGTCTGATTTTAATAGTCCGAACAAAATTGCATATACTGGCAAAGACTAAAAAGGAAGAAAAAAATAAGAACATTTAAAAGAAAGCTTTTCAAAGCCTGATTTTATTCATGGCATGAGTAGCATGTTGTTTTGAAAGAACCTTAAAGACACATGCAGAGAAAATGACTGGTATATTCCTAAGATCAAGCATTTGATGACATATGTAAAACAATTGAAATTTTAGGAAAATCTAAAGATACAACATTTTTGTCAAACATGAAGATAACCACGCTTCCAAGGACAATTTTGCCGAAAGCTTAACCAAACTCAAGTTTCTAAAAAACAGTTCACAAGAGACCTTTATTATGGTGTATTACGGTGCATTCAGATTAAAGAACCAAATAGTATGAGGGGAGACTCTTAATTATGAGATTCTCCCCAAAATCAACCCCTGCAGGACAACACTCAGCCGGCATCTTGTTTCCATGTGCATTGGCCAGGAAAACTGGAAAACAAAATGATCTGTCCGTTCTTCCCAGAAATCGAACCATGAAAGAGCAAAACATGACAAAGTCACATGTACTGATGGAGTAAGGTGCCCATCCAGCAACTGGATTTGATTTCCCTGTGCCTCAAAGCCTGGAGAACCGCTGGAGACAAACACCCCCCTTGCCAATTGCCTGTCTCCCAGCTGAAAAATTCATAACAGGAGGGGGACCCAAGACAAATGGCAAGGAGAGGGACTGCAAACAACCTTGTGACAGGAGTCAGCAGGCAACAAAGTAGGACTACAATTTGATTAGGGGATCCCAGGCACTCAGGTGTCCGTACACTCTGACTGGGAGCTCACTGGCTTTTTCTGAGAGTTGTTTCTTCCCGATTCAATAGATAAACAGACTGGTACTATTCACTTTCAACCCATACTGGATTTAATGCCTCCTCATTAAGAAATAACTGGCAAGTCATATAAAATAATTGTACAGAACAGTTAAAACATATAGTTGCTTCTATTTATTTACATTTTTGATTATACATTTGATATTCAACCTATGTATTCAACCTATGTATTCAACTGTGTATATAATTTGATTATAAAAGTAATATGTTCTTTAGTTTGAATATCAAATGTATAATCAAAAATGTAAATAAATAGAAGCAACTATTTGTTCAATATATAAATACCCAAGAAGGTCCCTGCTGTAGCACTTTAGGAAAAAAGCAAAATTGCTTTAAATAAATCTAAAAAAGCTAAAAAAAGCTTGATATCTTAAGATATCAAGAGATGTTTTCTGTGAATACTTAGAGGTCGAGATACTTTAAATATCTACATAATAACCCGTATGGTGATATGATTTATGGGGCAGGGTGGCGGTGTTTTTCCGTTTATCCTTAGCCTGCGTGGACCTTCGCTACAAGAACCATACTGTTACTTCACGAAATCTTGGGGAAACACAGTTCCTTTATACAAAGATCCACCTAAAACCTTTCTGTGAAAGCTGCCCTGTTCTGACCCCAGAATCCAACCCGGCGCCCATTAACACAACTAACTGACTGGGTTGAGGGTGATCTGGCACTTAACCTTTTCCCAGGGTGATTAGTAGGAGTCTGTGTATTTTAGTTTTGGCTTGAAGAACACAAGGAGTCAGTGATACACCTCACAGTGATGTTTATGGAGGCTTGGATATCATGTTGAACTGAGTCCCCATGTGGATTTTATTGGGGACGAAAGCATTTTTATGAGTTCTGAATGACAGGTGCACCAGCTGGAGTCTTTCTTAATTCCCGAAGGGGCTCTGTCAGTTACTGTCTGTCTAGCCATCGTTTTTTTTATTAATCAAAGGCTGCAGAATCAAATGGAATCCAAGGGGCTTCTGCTTTGGACTCATCATTGCTGAAAAGGAATGTGACCTTCAGATCCAGACCAACGGTACAAAGATCAATCTGTCGTGAAGCTGTCATTCTGCTGATGACCAGTCTGTACCCACTCAGAATCCATTTTGATGTCACATGAGATGTTTTCCTCCTATGAGAAGAACAAGTCTTGTAGCTTTTCTCAAAACACATTCTTTGGCTCCAGATTCACTCTCTCGGGTTGGTGCTGTCATACCCTCAGACTTGTGATCTCGGTCTCGATCTTGAGCCCTTACAACATCACCTATTTCCGTCTTGGCCTAAGGCTTAATGATCATTGGGTGTGGAACACAGTGACTGTATGACCCAATATTTCACACAACAAGGGGCATGAACACATGTAATAGCAGCTGTAGGACAAGAAATTTTAACTTCATGAAACAATACAATAAAAATACAGTGAGTGACCACTTTATTAGGTACACCTGCATAAGACTAGGCAAGAGTGTCTGTCTCCTGAACCACGCCTTGAGGTGAAGGGCTAATGCCTTTAGAGATGCCTTTTTGCACACCACTGTTTTACTGAGCTGTTATTTTTGCACTTGAGCCCTTCCTGTTAGCTTTTACTGATTCTGACCATGCACCTTTGACCTGTCTTATTAATGAAGCTTTTTGAGCAACAGAATCGCCACTGAATGGACATCTTGAGGTTCACAAAATCCTGGGAAAGTAGAGATCCTGGACCCACGTCTGGCACCAGTAATCAGGCCACATTTAAAAACGCATAGATCAGACATCTTAGCTGCTCTGATGTTGAGCCCCCAGTAATTGAACCTCTGGGCCCTGTCTGTATGCTGTATGTATTCAGTTGCAGCCACATGATTCATTCTTTGGGGGATCAGGCTGTTTGCATTAACAAGCTGGCATAACTAATAAAGTGGCCACTGAGTTTATAATTAAATATACATAAGTAATGATTAGCTGTGACATGCTAATAGTATTAGCTATCTGAGATGCAAACTAGAAGTCAACAAAATTGCATTTTTCCACAACTTAAAATGCACGGCTCGCAATATGTAATCAGAATTATAGTTGTTACCAGGCTGCCAAAACGCATTAATGCTGTACACGCAATGCCACATCAGAATGCAACGGAAACATATCTCAAGGGTGTTTCCATGGTGGCTGGCGGTGAGGATAACGAGGAGGAAAATATGAGGAAATGTGAATGGCAATTATTGTTTTATAAGAGGTGGTCGGTGGGCAACCAAAATTTCCAGATGGCTCTAAGGAAAATGAACAAAGATGCATAAACCCCCGTTGCTGAGTGGTCCACAGGAAACTTAAAAGAGGAGATGTTGGACCTTGCTGATAATTGTAGCAATTAAGCTTTTTATGGCTAGCTGGTTGCATACAATATAATTTGCAAGACAGAAGTAATTATAACTTGATAGATTTTATATTCACTGCTGGACACTTAAAACAGGAAAACTTTATGCTGTTGCCCGTTGCTCTGTGTAAACATTATGTGTTCAGGTGAACTTTCCTTTGTTTTACTTGAAATCAATAACAACAGATCACATCCGTCAATAAGAAAATTTCACTATAAAAAGCCAATATCCAGAACTACTTTTTACATATCAGTGGGGCCGTGCTTCTACAGTAAATTGGGTAGATATGACCTTTGAAACCTTCCATAAGTACATCTTACATTATAATAAATACCCTCAAAAGCCAAATTGCTGATGTTTCCATGAATTCATTGTCATTTCTCAGCATTGCAATCATGTCTTGGTGTATCCTTAGAGCTACAGGTGAAAAGCAGGATCTGTATTTGCAGATAAACACAGGTTCAAATAAGGGATAAATATACAAGCATGGGAAAAAAAGTAAGAGACCACAGCACAATTTTTGGTTTGATTTTTCATTATTTATGGGTGTGCATCTGTGAATAACGTTGCAGTGAATAAAGACTGCTGCCTGGTACTTCTCTGTTTATCATTAATGAAGGAATTCTTCTTTGCTTTATGGGACTTAAGTCCTGCTTCTAGGACCCTAATACAGTCCTAGCAGTGCGCTTCACACCTGCACGTAATGTTTCCCATTTCTTTTGAAGGTCACTTGATATCATCTTGTGATTCATGAGAAACTGTCGGATTAGTTGAACACTATCTCTAGCATTAGAAAGTCACTTCTACCCTCTACCTGCCTGGTTTCTGGTGGTTCCCAGTGTCTCCAGTGACTTTTTTCTTGTGTACTGCTGTCTTTTGAGCCTGAAAGCAGCCTGCTGCTCAGCATAACCTTCTGCCAGCAGACCCAGGATTAAACCAGAATTTAAAAAAATGCAGATTTGTTTAAAAATATACAGTGGTCTCACCTAAATCACACCTAAAGAACAAAGCAATGCAGGTTTGCTGGTAATGAGGTATCTTATGGAGAAACACACAATGGTTTTCAGAATGAGATCATTATTACAACTTAACGTGTCACGTTCCCTCAAGTTCAAGGTAAAGGGGTAAGAAAACTGATGGGGAAGGGTGGCATCCCTTTTCAATCACCCATGTGGGCAAGGGCGCCTTTCTGCCGTGGAGATGAGAGCCGTAGGTGAATTCCCGACATCTCCAGTAAGCAGGCCAGTGAATTTTAACCAAAGAAGTTTCACATTTGCACCTGTTTTCCAAGGTACAGGCCCCCACAGTGGCTACAGGTCAAAGCCTGAGCAGAGAGTCCCGTTACGACAGCATGGAGGAGACCCAGACATGAGTGTCGGGTGGCATTTTGTCTGGTATTTGTGCTTGGCGCGTTGCCATAGCAAGATGGTATGCGGGAATACTGAGGGCTCGGCCTTGGCGGTGGAAGCTGCCGTAGCATGCTGCGATTTCGACAGAGATTGGAATTCTCCGGACAAGCAGACAGTGAGGTAGGGGAGGGAGACACAGCAGGGGGGAGTGGTGTTCATGTTTGTCTTATGGACCTTGCTAGTGCCCCCCACCTGCAGAGAGGGCCTGACACTGTCTATCAAGCGGACAGAGGCTCAGATTAGTGGCAAAACACCCCATGCCATGTGACCACTTTCCATGAAGATGCCTTGTCTACTGAAGTACTGCAGGACAAGACCTGCTTTACAGGGCCGAGCTGTAATGGCGGCTGCCTCTTATTTTGCTCCACACGTCCCCTTTGTGAACTCGACCTGAACACGTACTCCATCCAGCCACACCGGCCCTGCCCTCACCTCGGTGCCAGGCAAACGTTCCGTAGGGCGGCCGCAGTCCGTCCCGCTGCCAAACGAAGGCTAATCCAAGGACTCAGCTGCACGTTCCGCGTCCACCGTCTGTGCAGACCCTCCCTGTAACAGGCCGGAAATTGCGGCTTCTTCCTAATGATCAGGTGACCAGACTGGGGTGACTGTGGGCCAGACCCACAGGACTTACCCAGATACCACCTTGCTGGCTGTTTTTGCAGCTGGAATGTGCTCCATGCCTTTCTCAGCCATTGGCCAGCCCCCTCTCCCCCCTCCCACTCATCTTTCTCTGAGTTTCAAATCTGTTCTTATGTGGAATTTTCCCAGCTATATTAACGTGGCCTCATACCGACTTCCAGCCCACCTCCCTCCTCCCTGTTTCATGTTTTCAAAGAGTTCTTGGCCAGGTGGGCCGCGCTAAGCCATTAACAGCATTGGACTGATTGATGGCTATTATTCGGGTGTGTGGAGTTCTCGAGTCATCAAGGAAACATTCCACACGTTCAGCGTTTAAATCTTTGTGAAAACTCTGTCAAGAAACTTGATGGTTTCCTTGTAGTCCTGTCTGAACTAGTAACTAAAGACCTTGATGTCCTTGCTAATGAACAAACATCAAGTAACATTTCAAGTAATACAGCTAAATCTTGTTTTTGTTGTAGGGAGGAATGAAATGTCTACAACCAATAGCAGGGGGCTCTACTACTGTATCATTCACAGCACAATTGTTAACTAGACGTTAACTAAATGAAATCTATCCAGCATACATGATAGGTGCCCATAATTTTCAGCAATAAAATACCAAGTTGAGATATTAAACACCTACTCTACCAATGACCATGCAATAAATCAGGACATTTTGTCATCTTTGTTCAGTGGTATGGTTCAGTTTACCAGCCCCAGTTGGAAAGTCCCTGGCCTCCAAAGACTGCCATCAGTCAAAACTCCTAGTAGGGTTTCCATGATGATCAACATGTCCACCATTCACCCCTACACTAGCCTCACAATGGTGTTGCACTAAAGTAAACGGGCAGAGAAACACACTACTTGTCTCAACCTTAGCTAATCTGTAGTATTGCTACCAAAAGTGGGATTCTTATCTTT
Source organism: Pollimyrus isidori (assembly GCA_019775955.2). Taxonomy (NCBI): domain Eukaryota; kingdom Metazoa; phylum Chordata; class Actinopteri; order Osteoglossiformes; family Mormyridae; genus Pollimyrus; species Pollimyrus isidori. The sequence continues at coordinate 49,569,118 of JABFDZ020000001.1, forward strand.
GTTCTGGCATGAAAGTAGTAACCTCACAGGGGCTGGTCTGTGGAAAGCTGCAAGTGCCAGTCTGTCATGCCTCAAGCAGTAGCAGCAGGTGTCTTATAAAGGCTTTTACATTTGTAAGAAACCCTACGTTAGTATAGCAACCCATGAATGATAGAACTGCAAAAGAGATTTACCCTCACAAATCTATAACAGCTGCTGTTATATATTAGAAATTTTTCTTGTATTCCAAACCCTTCATAAAGAATTGGGATCACTTCAGGAAAACATACAGATGTATTGATCACATGGCAGAGTGCGTGTGAGGTGGCCATGATTGTAACCTGTGTACTGCCTCCAGATTGTTACTAATGGAAAGTCGTTTAAGATCAGGGGAGTTGTTTGGCCCCATGAAAACATATCATATTGGGCCCCTACCCATCCATACATCCATCTATTTTGCAAACTGCTTATCCTACAGGGTCGCGTGGGGGTTCGGAGCCTATCCCAGAAGCAACGTGCACGATGCAGGGAACAACCCTGGACGGGGGGATATTGGGCCCCTAACCCAGACCAATTATATGATGTTCTAAATGTTTTAGGGTTCCTGTCACCCTGGGGCCCTTGGAATCACCCTATCTGTCCCCCCCTTTACGGGACCCCTGTTCCAGAGTGTGCAGGAGAGTGACTAATTTTTCTCTCTCAAAGCACCATTGTCCTCTTTTTATCCCCCTCTCAGAGGTCCAGCTAATTCAATAAACACATTTATTATCTTTATTAATATTTAACAGCTTCAACTTTACCCTAACCCATGAACCTTAGCAAATGGGAAGAATTTTCCTGAGCGCACACAGACACGCAGCATCTCTAATGTGGAGAACAGCGGACCGACCTCTCTCAAATACCCTCATTAAATGTAATATCGGTGACTAAGCAGCGCTCAGTTTAGCACGCTAAATGAATAGCAGTATAATTCCTGGGACAGCATTGTGAAAAATAAAAACACGTTTCAGAAGGAAAAAATATGTACTATCGACCTTGCCCAGTTTTTCAATAATATACCAGCTGAGCCAGTCCACAGACCAGGACGTTTGCATGTTTGGGACACCGGGATTTATCTTCAGGGACTTTTGTTTTGATCCTGGTTGCTAATTGGACTGTTTACTGAAGCGGCCGGCCAGTGGTGCCATGCCCTCGCTTGGTAATTAGACCAGAACGGAGCGCCGAGTGCTCCAGATTATGACAGGGCCGAGCGGAGCTGCGTGTTTTTAAAGTGTTTTTCCGCTCCGAGAGCCGGCGGGGCCCGTTCCGCGTGCCAGACTTGATGTCCCCCTGGGAGGGCAGACACAGCTGGGTCAGGCTGGGGTAAGGAATGCACAGCCCAAATATTGTGCTTCCTCCTCCGTTTTCACTTGATGCACCGTGGTGAGGGGGCTCATGAGGGTGTGGATGGGTGCTGCTGTAGGACCTGGGGGATATTTCACAAAGCAG
>JABFDZ020000001.1:49589282-49609525 GCA_019775955.2 Pollimyrus isidori
ACTCACGTGTATTCTTAAGTTGTATAACTTGTTCCATGTAGCAGTATTAATTGTGTAAATGCTTTCTAGTAATTTTCTATCTTGTGCAGCAGACACAAGCCCCCCCCCCCCCCCTTTTTTTCCTCTGCTGCACGTCCTGATCCACTGTCACTCTCCATTGCATTCCGTACATTCCATCCTATTCCATCTCAAATGTAACCTGATCATTATGTTTCCTGTCAAGTATAAATAAACCCTGTAGAGGAGCCACACCTTTGTAGCTCGCACTACAGATGGTGTGGCTACCCTTGCAAGTAAAACAGCGCGTGTCTCATCCTTTGAGGGTCATTAGTTCGGGGAAAGCCAATCACTTTCTCCAACAAATGGCATTCTGGGAACTGTGTGTTAGCCAGTTATATCAGATTTTTTAGTACACTTAACATTTTCTTCTTGTTGAAGAAATTGATTAAATACTAGTTCATTAATTGAAACACACCATGGGAGGGATTACCGTGTAATGCTGAACCCAGGAAGTTACCCTTCTCATCACAATAAAAATATCTCTTTACAACAGCAGGGTTGCTACGAGAACCTAAATGCTTCTAGTCAAGAAAAAAGTGCAAAAGAGAGCAGAAGAGTAGTGATTCTGAACACTCATGCTTGTAAAAAGACGCCTGTCTATGTGTCTGACTCTCCTTTGGCTGTGAAAGAGGACAGTTTTTTTCAGTATCCATCTCCATCCTGGGTCCATGGGTGACCTTTTCGGGCCTTCCTCCACACTTCCACTGGACCAGATTATGTCAAAGCGGAACCAGATTTGGCTTCATCCTGCAACCTGTTGCATCCTTCAGAAGTGACATCACCGTGGCTCTGTTTTCACAGCTGCTCCTTCCAGTAGGCGTGTGACTATATATGTCTGTTACAGTTAGGCTATGATGGAATAAGGAATGTGTGTGTTCCTGCTAATGTGAGTATTTTCTTGTTTTTTTTTCTGGTTGTGCTATAATGCGAAGAATGTCAAGAAAAGCACAGTAAATACACAAGATCAGGCTTATCAAGGCATGAGCAGTGGTATAAACACTGGCTTATTGAAAACCTCCTGTCTGGAATGTGATGTACTTCTGCCCCTATGGAAAATCCATACAATCTATTATTCTTTGCATTACCAATGTGGGAGCCATCAGACCGGAATGCAGAACCAAGTATAAGAACAATTTGAAACAAGCACAGCAGCTGAAGTGTTAGGGAAGTGAAATGTGTGTTATTTATACATATCTGGAAAAATCCGGATGGAATATTAATCAACATTGCAAAACTCAAAAGGTGAAACTTCTTTAGAAATAAACAAAATTCCATGTGGTTACATGCAGATGGGTAAGGTGTCCTGCAAGCTTCTGAGCTGTGGATATTGGAGCTGTGATGAAGATTTGGCCTCCGCTGATCTATCGGGTGTAAAGCCCACATGCTTGTTTATCTGATAGGGATCCCTACTGAGTTTGCTTGTTGTCAAAGCACACTCATCATTCTAAATTTATAATTTTATTTATTTAGTCGATGCTTTTATCTAAGGTAATAAATGTTTCTTGAGGAAGTATGGTCAGAAAGTCTTTGCAGTAATTGGGGGTTAAGGGTCTTGCTCAAGGACCCAAAAGTGAAATCACTCTGCTGACTGTGGGATTTGACCCAAGAACCTCCTGGTGACACGCAGGGCAACCTAACTCGCTGAACCACCTCCCCCAAAGTAGCACAGGTGGTCGGCTGGTAAAACCATCCATAGAGAGGTACCATATTAATTTTTTAGGCAGCTTGTCACTTACCTTTTACCAGTGAAAACAGTGGGATAAGACCTCTCTGTACTGGAGCGGCGATTTTCCTGACATATTAATGGTGTAAAAATGGAGGAAAGGGGTCTCAAAGGTCATATTAATAGCACACAAACATGCAGGCATTCTGTGTTGCATTGTTATTGTATCAGCTATACAGCCCAGTCTAGGCTAGTGACTAACATCTGATGAGGTTCATTTGACCCCATCCCTCTTTATACCTAGAGCTGACATTTAATACGAAACATGGAAGTTGATATGAGGACAGGACATAACAACTTCCTCATGACTTCGATACGACTCTTCAGTTAGTAAATCAATCCAAATTTATTTGGGAAAACAAAAATCTCCCAAATGTGACGGACTTAGTGAGCTGGGAAACAGACCAACGTGGAGAGGGCCTTGAAGTGACTTATTATGTGCTCACTTACTACTGCTTTTGCAACAGAGATAACAAACAGGCACAAATAAGGCAAGCAATGCTCAGACTCATCTACTGCTACTTATGGTTAAGGTCTCATGTTCGTCTCTGACTTTCTGCCAAAGCACTCGATGGACCCAAACACAGAAATTCCAAAACATTTTACAGGTGGAAGGAATCAAACTGGAATGCCACCAAGCCCTCTCACACAACACACGGCATTATTTAGAAAACTGACAATATTCCCTGAATTATGTGCAATAGTTTAGTATTCCTGAAAAAGGACCTGTGGAATGTGCAAATAATAAATGCAATTATCTGTAGAATATAAAAATGTCACGATGATGGAACAGAGCAACTGGGAGGGGGTCACTTTGGCCATAAGGCCCAGCTGTTGCATGCAGGGAACTGAGAATGGCTCAATTTGGATCACTGGATCAAGGCAACAGGTGGATACACTCTGATAGTAACAAATAGATAAACTTTATTTATCCCTGTGGCAAAATATGATAGCTTTCACATATTTCTTTCCATGAGACACATAGAATAAAGAGGTAAGAGCAAATCCTTGGACTCCACGTGTAGAGTCAGCCAACATCCAGAACTCCCAGAGCATTTCAGGGCTAAGAGCCCAACAGCAGCATTCATTTGCTGGCTACGGGATTTGAACCAGCAACCTTCCAATCTGGAGCATAGAGTTCAAACCCACCAAGCCACATAACACCTGCAATGCCGGCAGACACTTTTACAGGCTGTCTGTCTGGGTACAGCTGCCAAACTGTTAGCTTAGTTTCCTCAGAAGGCGACATGCTTATTCCAGGCAGCCAGAGGCTGACCTTCATCTGCATAGGACCATGTTGGTGGCAGTCATCTGTGGCTTTGCCTTTCTTCTTGTACTGATGTGGCCTCTTTCCCTGTTCCAAATCGACGGCATTGCATGAGGACCCCTCTGCATTAGGTATGTGATACAAAGAACAAAATCATACAGTACTGTGCAAAAGTTTTAGGCAGTCAAAGGAAATGATGATTTAACGACCTTGATGTAAAACTAAGAGAATACATCTGTCAGAGTATGCCAGCTAAGCTGCTTGTGAATTTTAATGTCCCTGTACATGGAAGGGCCAGGGTGCCCCAAAGCAGAGGTTTGGAAATGAAATGGTGTTCATCTAGCCATCCAACATCCAACTTACTGTATTGAAAGAAGAAATTCCTGTTTGTTTTTATTATGTTACTCTTGACTCGCATGTGTATTTTTTGTTTTGAGCAAATCCTGTCTACCCAGATAAGTAGCTTTAAACGTTTCCTTTGACTTTTGCACAGTGCTGCATGTACCAAACCACGCATTGTTGTATTTAGGTTTTCAATTTAGTAGAAACATCCAAAAAATGTTTGATTACAGTAGCCGCTGTCATTGTGGCTGTAGATAGTAGTCATAAAGTACTAAAATGTGCCAAATTGTTCATATAATCAGCAGTACATACATGTACATTACACAGGAGAACATCACAGTAAAAGCAGATGATATGATATCTTAATTATATTGCCTTCATATCAGGTTTGCCTTGTATTGACGTCCAGTTTGTTTTAAATTTTGAATGCACAGAATTATGGGTATTCTTGTGCGTGATGAGATCATGTGAGCTGGTATTTTTGAAGCCAATCACAAAACCAGTTTTTAAACACACTTTTGGGTTTCTCCACTAACAGCTATCTTGGGGGTGTTAATGTTTCCTTTGCTATAGAAAAACTGCTGCCTCAGACAGTGTCAGGAAGGTCTAAGCGTCATGATATTTACACCTCAATTGCCCCCTGACCCATACAGCAGCCCCTCCCACCCTCCTCTCTTGAAGATGCACCCATCACAGCCCCTTACTGCAAGTCTGCTAGGCCAGAAGTCCTCAGTCTCCATGCGCTGAAAGTATTTCTGTCCGCTCCAGACTAAGCAACAACCTATCTGTCTGTGATCGATTTAATGGCTTCCACGTTTTTTGTCATACTTTGGGCTTATACAGATAATCATATGCAATTGTCGGTTATGAGTTGCTGGGTATAACATGGTCAACTAGAAAGTTGAACATGATTTCCATCAATCTATCTGAGATCTGAAACCATCTATGCATTAGCCTGGAGGACCCAACGGATCATCTGGGAATCTATGCGGTATGCTGGGATCTGCAACTAACTGACTTTTTCATATTACTGTAAGTGATGAGAGCCCTGTTGTCATGTGATCAGTGTCAGTTGCCCAGTCTCAAAAAATAAGGCCAGTATATAATCTTTAAGTTGATACTATCTTTCCCAATTTACTTATGAAAATTTTATTACATCTCAGACAAGTTGGTTATTTATTGGCATAATTTTATAATTGCGGTCATTAGGACAAAATTTTGCATCACAACCACAGTAAAAGCACTCTTTAATGGGATTTATAATATTATTATTTTACAGTAGTCTGAACACGAAAACCTGCCCTTATTCATAATTAGTTCCAGCAAATGCAGAATTGAGAGGCAAAGCACAAGCTGACAGAGCTGAAAAATGCACAAGATGAGGGGATGCATCTTAAACCGAAAGAATGCCGTTTAAATTGCTGATTGCTAATAAGGAGGAACTGAAAAATAGCTGTTTAAGTAGTTCATTGTAACACCATGCTAATTTGATTTAGCTAGCTTATGTAATGGCCCCCAAGGCATACAATCCTGTCAGCAACAGGAGCCATCGCTGTGTTTGCCCTCTTACAGGGGCTTGAGGTTAATCCTTGTACAAATACAGGCCTAAACCATAGCCTACAGGCCCAATCTACCAGTAGCAGAAAAAAAAAACTTTGAAGTCTATAGCAATTTTCTGAGAGACTGCTTTTCATTGGTTACTTTATTGGTCCCTGAAGGGTCAATGTAGGGAATGATTGGTTGTGCATAATTGGTCCCTGGATTGGATTTTGAAATTTTATTTGTCCCTTTGCTTCCTTACTGTACAGCACCAGCTATACCCAGAATACAAAAGCCACTGCAAAGTCCTAATTTGGCAGCGAAATCAATGCTTACCAGTGGGAGTCCAGTGTTCCCCCTGTGTTCAGCAGACTGGTGCACACATCCAACTCTTACAGACAATAACTGAATGAAACCACTCTTTGAATGAGAAATGCAAGCCTATGAAAGCATAAGTAAGATAATACAGAACTTTAAGGAATATTATCCCATTAAAACCCCCAGGCAAGAACACAAAAAAGAAATACAAATTGGGGGGGGGGGGGGTGTAGCACAAATATACAGTGTGAATCGTGACACTCCATTCAAAGACAACAAGGAGAGAATATTTTTATTATATAGCTATACATTGTATGTCATGTTTGGTTTTATGGGCACTAGTTTTTGCTTTAGTAGTGAACTTTGTTCTTTGTGAGTGTAGAGGCCCAGTTTCCTTATTTGTTGCTTCTAGAGACCTATGGTGGATGGGCTAACCATCAGCTGTCAATCAATGGCTATCCAACATGACCCAACGTGAACCAACTAGTGGGTTAGCCCAGCCAGTGACTGACAGCGAGGAGTAACCTACTGTGTGACCTTTGAGGCCTCATTTCTCTCAGCCCAGTCTATGCAAAAGCAGGGAGTTACATTGCACTGCATCCAAGAACACTTTGGTTAGTTTCTCTTAATGCACCTGTAAACACAAAGTTTCTGATGTACAGCATGTTGAATCTTTATGCCTCTAATTCAGCTCTAGCTATGTGCATTAAACATCTTTTCGTAAATTAATCGCCCTGTGTCATAAACTACATCAATATTTGCCATTTATCAGAATCACAGACATGTTCCAATGGTTTACATTTTATTTACTTTGATCATGGTAAGTCGCCATGCCGCTCATTTTCCATGCTGTCATTCAAACATCATGTTACTGAGGGTGACTGATGAATACGTCATTAATTAAGTAAACAATGTAATTAAAAGGGAAAATTAAAAGGCAAGCTTTAGAAGAAGAGCATGGACAGGAAATGACATTTGGGAAGTGGAGACAGGAGGTATCTCTAAAATTAGCCTCCTGGCTGGGTCCATGTTCTTACAGTATCTACAAAATCTTTACAATTTAGAAAATTACACCTGTTTTTTCATTATGTTTGTTTTACCCATTGAGGCAGCGTTAACGTCGGTTAACATGAAGTTTCTGGCACCACCTCCTGGCCAAGTGCCCCAAAAACTGAAGGATGCCTTTTCTGTGTGTATGCTGACACCTGTCGGACACTAACACAGCTACACTGTCATTATCACATATTAATTATGTCACTTGATGAAATAAGCATTATTATTATTATTATTATTATTATTATTATTATTATTATTATTATATGGGGACGACAAATAAAATTGAGAGCCTCATTAGACTGCTTCTTCAGTTTTCGGTGTCACATAGTCATTGATAACACCAACTTTTTGATGACAAGATTTAGGAAAGAAAATGTCCGGCCAGCAGGGGGCAGCTTAAATAGATTGTAAGGTGGAGAATGTATCTTTTTCACTCTCTGGGCAGTCACCTGGGACCTGTTACTGTTGTTGTTGCTCGGTTTGGATCAGTGCTTCTGGTTACCAGATCGCCTACTGTGGGCCATTTTAAATATAGCATTTGTAGGTTTGACAGGTGAGGACATCTTGATGAAGTAATATGACTGAGAGGGTTTTATGTTTGAATAACATGTGAGGCATAATTCTTAAAATTTCTGTAGTATGCTTATAAAATCACAAGTAAACGTTAATAAAGATACAGACCCCAAAAAATACAGTCAGATGAGGATTGCCTATCCTCCTGAGACCCATCCATTCATTTATGTCCATTGTAATGGACGTTTTATTTTTCCAATTATCTTTTCATCCATGTTAGGAAATTTATTTATTCCTGTTATGCACTAAAGAGGACATGCTGTGAAATAAAAAATTAAAATTAATTTGAAAAAAATCTAAATTTTAAGATGTCTTACTTCCTCCAAAGACAAATAACTTACAATTGAGAGACACTTTTCCCCTTGGGTCTCAGGAGGATATAGGATGACATGTTTTGGATGCATGTATAAAACTCTGTGCAGAATTCCGGTACATTTTTTTAGAAATTTCTTTAATCCTGGTCAAAATACTTTGTCTTACACAGGGTCATGGGTTTATCGGGGCAATTAGGGTCAAGTTATGAGCTCAAAGGTTAAACATCAGGGTCGTTCCTAAAGCCTTGAGCCCTGGGCGAGAACATCACCTGTCACAATTGCTGCTGCGCTACACCTAATTAGAATCCTTGGCTGGGAGTCCTATAACCACTGCCATCAATTGTCCTACATAATGACATTTGGTATATACAGTATATAAAAAATCAGAAAGCAAGTATCCTTAGATTTGGCATCACCTAATTAGGCAGCATATAAAAACATTTCTGCAATTCATGGCAAGAAAAGTCAAATGAGCTTCCTGTGATAGGATGTTGAAGCTTCCTGGTATACTCCTTCATATAGATACATTTATATTTATCCATAGCTTATATCAGTTAATAGATTAGGCCCTCATTTCTGATTACCCAGAAATAGGGTGTAAACGTGCAAGGGCGTCAGAAGAGATGACAGGAAGTAATTAATAAGCATGAATGGCCCCCTGTTTTGAGCACTCGCCCATCTTCCTGTGCCGTTGCTGTTTCTGTCAGCTCTGTTGCCTTATCCCCTAAGGGGCCTGTCTTCCAGACTTGCTGGAATGTCCCATTATTGTGCTTTAGATGTCTTTTTAAGGCTGCTAGGAAACAAAGACCTCATTATGATATCATTTTCATAAATTAGAGCAGCCAGTGCCCAAGGAGGAATGGTATATATGCCTGATGTGATCGCGCCCCTATCATAAATCATGCACGTTGTAAATATCTCAGCTTTTATTATACCCCATAATCTCCCCTGCCCCACCTTGCCCCCATTGCCCCTGCCCCACATAAAGCAGGATGGGAGAGCCTCCCTGTGTAAACCTGCCGATCTGGGGCTGGTTTCAGAGCACGCTGCCTATGTAAGCTGAACCTTAGCTTAAAAATTGCGACAAAAATGCTTCATGAGCTAATTATATCAAGGCCTGCAAAACTGTAAATGTTTAAGTGTAACAAATAAGTATAAAACTGATGCAATGAACACCTTAAGACGTTACATTACTAAAATGTTACCGGTAATTGAAATACTAAGGCTAAAAAAGTGAACAGAAAAATATATGTGGAATCCAATTTAGTGCAACAGACTGAATATGTCAGTGAAGTAGAGAATTTATTCTGTGGGAAAGGCCTTGTTTACTGTGGCATACTGTGGTAAAAATAATTTGCACCTATGTTTCTGCCTCTTGCCTCCTATTGGGAGGCAGCAGCCTGGGGGGGCGGGGGGGGGGACATTCTGGGACAGGCTGGTGCGTTTCAAGGTATTTACTTATCACATGTGATGGTCTGTCCCTCTGACTCTTATAGTCCCATCGCCTATGCTACTGGCTTGAGGTTTGCTGCTCAATAAGGGAGTCTTTGTCGAGGATGCCAGCCATTTTTGAATGTGCTGGTTTGTTGTATAAATATACGGCAATAAAAACAGCAAAAAGAGTATTGCTTGGTAAAAGATACAGGTTAATGTTCATTTATAAAAAAAGGATTCTTTGTTGAGGGCACTGGTCATATAAATACCCAGCAATAACAACAATATAAAGATTACTGTCGGGTTAAAGAGCTAGAGACAGATTCATGTAAATTAACAAAAAATAGTATTTTTGTAACTGAATGTTTATCAAATAATTTTCTTCTGCAGCAAATTTCTATATCTAGATCACACGTAAACAAATTTCTTTCCTGGTATTAACTGCTTTAGTTTAGTTGGTAAAAAAAAGTCACAGCATATACAAATAAAGAACTATTTCTGTCCTTCATTAGATCTGAGATAATTGGTTTGTATCAGATATAGTTTGTATTGACAAAATGAAAGGTGATTAGCAGATCTCCAATCTAAAGCCAAGTGTGTTCTTCTGGCAACTGCTTGTATATCAAATGAGAATATTTGCCACAAAATATTGTGCATCGATTTCTTTATTCCCTGTAGGGTTAGGTTAAGGTGATGGCTAATTAAGACAGACAATCATTATGTAATTTCCTCTGTCTACACTCTTCCCAAAACCTCCATTTTCTGTCAATGTTAAAACTCTCATGGAGGTATTTATCAGGACGCACCTGTGTCTGATGGGTTACCATAATTACACCAGCACTTGCAGGCAGTGGCTACATCTTTGATCAGCCTCTTTAAGTGGTCCTGGAGGAGAAACGGCGTTCTTCAAAGTCCATGTTCTCCTTTCAGTGTACCATTAGGAAGTAAATCACCAATTTCCTCGCTCGTTAATAATTCATCATTACTGTCAAACAGTGTTAAGCGCACACTGGATGATTTGGACCTCTTTTCAGAAGGAATCTGACCCTCACAGATGGCCTGATGGCCTGGTGGTTTCCTCAAACATCTAGACCAATGTTTCCCAAGCCGGTCCTTAGGGACCCCCAAATAGTCCATGTTTTTGTTCTCTCCCAGACAGTCCAGGAGCTTGGAGGGAGCAAAAATGTGGACCGTCTTGGGGTCCCTGAGGACTAGATTGGGAAACACTGATCTAGACCCTGGGAACTTTGGGTGGCTTCCATCATATCTCCTTACATGGAATTAACTCTTGCAGGTAAGTAGAATTTATTTTAGATAATGATCTATTGTTTCTCTAATCCTGCTCATATTTTAGCATCCCTGCTCCTCCTCTGACATCCAGTTTAACAACGTTTTCCCTATTGTGGGTTAGATCCTCATTGCGGACTCGATATTTTTCCATTTTGACCCTGTTTTTTTCTCTCTTCAGGTTTTGCCTTTCAGCTCTTCTTACACTCTGGAACAGTGCTTCTGCTTTTTTTTTCACTTAAAACTCTGAGAGTAAGATTTGTGTACGTTGGCAAAGAGCGGAACCTGATGCTGGATCTCCATGTGCTGGGACCGGCTGGTGAAGTTTGCACCGTGACCGACATTTTGAGGGGCAGTTATTGGCACCGCGTCTCGCATGCAGTACACGGAGATGAAGAGTCTGCGCTGCTACCTGGGCTACCCCCACCCCAAACACGCACACACACCTGTTGACAATTTCCATGGTCAGTGATGATCTAGACACGCGAATCACTGCAATACATGAAGAGATGTCCTCGGCGATGAGTCTAAACAAACCGAGTCGTAGAGAACGCACGCCTCAGTGGCAATCTGGAGTCAGGGCGCTGACCATAAGGAATGCAGACACCCCAACTCTTGACACAGATCCCAGATTATGACTTCTGCTCACTGTCCTCCCAGTTCCCAGAGCTTTGGAGGACACCGAAGTAGCAGAGGAATGCGAGTCTTCTCTTCAATACTCTTCCTTCTTCTAGAAGAATCTTAACAAATGCTGCTTATTCAACACCATCTTACTCCAAGATCTGCTTGTCCTGCACCATAATTGCTTCTTCCCGGCACACGGTTCTGTTTTCCTTCTTCATGGGCAGCATGTTCTCTGACCTCCCCAGCATCCCTTTTTCCTTCTTTTTATCACCTCTTCCCTTTCCCGCCGGTCTTGCGTGAATACAGGTATCAGGCTTGACACTCGAGGAGACATGGAATTTTTCTATGAAGTTGCTCTGAAACTCCAGCTTCATGGTTCGAGTTGACTGCGTGCCCGGTCGAGTCGGGCCCGGATGCAGGGCCCTGGATCAGCCAGATGGTCCCCGTGCGTCTCTGTGTCTGCTCCCCATGCGTGTGTGTTTATCTTTGTGCTGGGAATTTATGTCTGCGTGCTGGGGACAGTGTGGGGATTATTTTAGGTGACGGCTTAAGGCCGCTTCTGTTTGCCCAGCAGACCATCCTACGAAAACGTTTACCCAGAGACACAAACAGGGGAAGGCGGAGATGGAAAAAGAGAATGCCAAGAATAAGAAGGAAAAGCCTCACTTGGAAAATGTTAGAAGATCTTTTTTCTCCTTTTTTCCACCTGCTGCATATGTCCTTGAAAGGAGCTCTCCGTGTGCATATGTGCATGCATGCGTGTGTGTGTCCTATGGGAGAGTGTGGGCATACGTGACTGCAGCTCAGACTTGCTGTGCAGGTCCGACCCGTGCCGTCAGACCTGTTTATCCTGGCAATCTCCCCTTGCCCCTCCCTGGGCTCGGCCCGCCTCCCTGGCTCTGTTTCTGCAACCTGGGACTCCCTCCGGGCAGCTTGCTGCCTCGAGCTGGCTCCCCGCCCCTCTCTCTAACTTGGAAGCCCCCATCCTGGCCCCCCAGCAGATAATCTGAACATCACGTTGCCTGCTTGCCCCTGGTCCAGTGCAGAAGAGAGCTGGTCATCCATCCACTAATCTTCAAACTGATAATCCTGGTCTGGGACACATGGGGAGGGGGGCTAGCACACATTCTAAGCAGCACAGGGCACTCTGGAGGTGTGTGACTGGGCACCTTGCCTTGGTGTGTTGCACCGTAGTCAAACTTGACCACCAGTCCCACCCATCTGAGACAAAGTCAAATCAACTTTCTAAGTCAGGTGTCTCCTCAGAGGATGGAACAAGACAAGGACATCAGGGGTGTTTCTCTGTGTGTGTACTTGACCATGCTTGTCTTCTCGTGTACCTTTTTACTGTCATCTTCCACTGCCGAAGACCATTTCCAATACTCAAGAACAGATGTACAGAGAATGGTAAAAATCCCCGAATGTCATTCTAGCCCAGTGTGAAATATCAAGGATAGATTGAATGCATCTTCCCCAAACGAGACCAATCCCATGATTCACTGCACCCTAAATTCATTGTTGGGAGTCAGGTTAACAAGACCGGTCTTGTGTGTTCTTGGCATTGAGAAACACCCAAGGTGCTCAAGGTAGTATTTTGTCAGGGGGCCCAGAATATCTAACTACGCCCCTGTAGTTGCCTATTCTGCCTTATGTGTCGACCTGCACTGGTTGCACTTCACATCATGCAGTTGTGATTGAATAAGCGTTGGTAAAGTGTGTAGGTAGGTAGATTAGTTTTAAACCTGTAAGAACCAATTAGCCAGTGATTGACAGGGAGCTATAATTCCCCTTGTTCCTTACATCACCACCAATGTTTGCCATAAAAAGCTAAATGGGCAGCCTTGCTTGTGCAAGCACATGTAAATTTTCGATATGGACGACTGGGCAGAGGCTCACAAGGCAATGAGGTCAAGCCTGGCATCAACAACAGCTACTAATGAGGCTGCTTTGGGCACCAAGGCCTTCGAATGTGATCATTAGACTGGGGGACGGTGTAATTATACACATAGATTAATTAATTTTTAGACTGACAAGGCAATGCTTGGCTGCAGAAGCGAGAAACAGGATGAGTCAGTTCTATTTTAGGGCAATTTTGGAAATAATTTCTATCATGTTATTATCTCGTAGTTGAGGTGGACATTTACGAAATGTGAACCCACAATGAGGCCATTCTTGCCCTTCTTTACTCCCTGAGTTCAGGAGGTCCTTTCTCCTCCACCCAAGGCCTGTGAGTGGCCTCTGTCCAGCTATCCCACCCCACGGCCCCATTACCGGCACATCCCTGGCAGACGGCTTGCTGGACCAGGACCTGGCCAGGGAGAGAGAATGTTGTTAGCACGGTAGATGCTCGCCGTGTCCCAGAATGCCCCTTGCCTTCATGTGACTGGGTTCGTGTGCGGTGCAATCCGCTCTTTTCGGGGAACCACAGATCACTGACAAGGTTCCCCGGCCCAGCTGCGGAGCATCCAAGGCCTGTAGGAGGCAGACAGACTCTCTGATGTAAGACAGATGATGCGGTAGGATGACAGACTACTGTCAATGATACCTGCTCAGCCATAACGGAAACTTTATTGCAACCATATATAGATAGGAGGCGAGCTAAGAATTTTATTTTAGGGTCATTTTGAAGGGAAAATCTGAATAAAAAAAGGGGTAGGTGAAGTTTAGTTTTGATAGGGGTGGGGGGCTAAAATATGAATTGTGGACTTTGGTGAATGCAGTTGTGCATGTGTTGTATTAATAAATCAGCCTAAGGGAATGTGCTACAGTTTGATGCCTTTAAAAATGTAAAGAAAGGAAAAGTTGATGCTCAGCCCTCTGGGCCTTATCTTGCATACCGCTGTGACATCTTTACCTTTCATTAAGAAACAACCAACAGAATAAAGTAGTGACATAGATCTTTAAAAAGAATAGATGATCTTCTGTGCATTTGATTTAGAAAACGCAGGGCATCATGTCGAACGGGCAAGAACGGCCCATGCACACGTACACGCACTCGCGCACACGTGAGCACAGACAAAGCCTCGCATTGTTCTTATTCCCCTTTCTAAACCTTGTCTTGTTTTGTCTTTTTACCCTCCTTTTTTATCCCAGCAATGACAGACAGGAGCTGTGGAGGGCCCTGCTTGCGGCTTATCTACGCTCCTTGCAGCGAGCTAGAGAAGAAAATCACATTTAAAAATAAATCGAACTACCCCTCCACAGACAACAAGGCTTTGTTCACGGCCGGTTCTCCAAACCCCCCAGATCTGGGATGTTAGCACCCCCAGTGCCGTATTGCCCTGAGTGATCGGCCGGTAATGAGGCAGGCCAGGCTTTCTTCTACCTTTAACACCGGTGAGTCCTTGATCTGCACCAGGCCGGCGTGACAGAGGCTGTCGTCGGTCCCCGTTTGCTGCTGAGAAATGGGGTAATCTCCGCTGTCAATGAGCCCTCTGTCCATGTGTGTCCGTACCTCTCACAGCGGTAATGTCACGGCACATCGCTACCCCCGTGTTACTGGAAACACCTTACTGCAGACTAAGTCTACAGCTATGGCTCCTGATATCATCAACTTTGTGAATGGAACTTAATTGACTTAATCGTCTCTCATCAGCATTTATTGTCCCAGAGAAATGGACCCGATGATCTTCCCCTCCACCACACACAGACTTGAGGGGAAATCCATGCACACACATACATACACTATATACAATAAATACTTGGATATTGTTTCCCAAAAATGTGGAATGCAACCTTAACCAGCTTCCAAGGGCCATATTTAAGCATTTATGTGAACTTTGCACTCCCACACTGAGAGTCTTTGCATGTTCGTACATTGGTGCATGCTTGAAGCGTGCTTTGAGAAGCTGCTGAAAAATATGCATGGTGCGACCTGAAAACAAGGACCCCTTTTCCATCCATCCATCTATCCATCCATGTTCTAAGCACTTATCTCGTACAAGTATGTGGCTGCCGATTTTTGCAAAAGTGCCGGCGAATTCTTATCATCATCTCATTGGGGAACTTTTAATTACATTAAAATGCGAGTCAGCAAGTAATGAAGGAGATGTTTGCGTGTGTTCTTGCCTGAATATTTCCGTGCGTGTGTGTGTGGGGTTGTGAGGGAGCTCAGGCCTACCCCTGAGAACCTCCTCGCTTCCTTTGATCCATGCCTCCCCATATCTTACTGCTCTGAGGCCTTTTCTTCTCCGTCGGGCCTTTCAACTCCCTGTTTACTGGAACGGCTACCTGTCCTGGAGCACGTGTTCTATGGGTCCTTTGTTTGCTCCGGTTACTGTCGGGAGAATTAGCTGTGATCGCGCCCCCTCCCCCCCCCGCCACGGCCCCTCCCCCTGCTTTATCGTGAACCATAACATCCTCTCTCTCTCCTACACCTGCTGGGGAAAGATGTCTTCTTTGTTTTATCTCTTTTTTTTGTCTTCCGTTCTCCTCCCTCTTTTCCCCCCAGGCCAGCCTGTGTCACTCAGCATTGGAGATCGAGGCTGATAATCTTGCTCATTTTGAAGGCCCCTGACCCCCCACCCCCCCAGGAAGCCAAAGGGAAGTGAAAAGCAGCAGCCCATTATTGTGAATGCTAATATAGAGGTGACTGAAAGCACTGGGACCCTTTACACTAAACACCGGAATGAGAACGTTTCTCTGTTCAAACAGGCTGAGTGACAGATTATACGTCACATGTGATACTAACCATCCAGTAAATAGTATGCTTGAGATATCAACTACAATACAATTATTTATTTTAACATCTAAGTAGTCATAATAATTTTGTTTGTTCCATTTTCATTTGTTTTATTATTTAAAATAATATGTGAAGTCGTAATCAGGAGCAAAGATTCTAAGTTCTAAGTATTTTATAGCAGGCACTAAACTTGCCAGTAGTTGTCTTTTTTTGGGGTCCTGGGTCCAATTATAGGATGGGGGGATGTAGCTGGTAAGTGTCAAAGGACACATTTCTCTGCACTTGATAAGTCCCACTTCAAACAGCATCAGTGTGACCTCTGCTTATCCACATGTGCTTCCCTCCAACCCTTGACCTCTGTCTCTTGCCACACACACTCAGGGTTCCCCAAGATTGTGCTTTCACTTACGTCACTGGAATGTCATGAAAACGTGTAAGAGCTTCAGTCATGGCTATTTCCATTATTCAATGCTCACACGTTTCATGTGTGTGAAGCTATAATGTTGCGAGGATGGTTTGGAGCAACTTTAATGTTTTGTTTTACTGATCAGGTAAGTAGCAATCACACAGCAAAGCTCCACCCCTTTATCACCAGAAGGGATGCTGAAATGGTCACAGGTCTCCATTGTGATAGACGAGGACCTGCAGAGTGTCACTCAAGCAAAACACCAGCTGCTTGCTGAAAGTTAATCTTTCCAGAATACGCGTATGGAAGCAATTAGCTGCGCTAATCATTAACATCGCGATACCGTACCTGATGGACGGCATGTGACAGGCCAGATGACCATTGAAATTCAGCTCTCAGTGTCACAGGCCATAACTTTGAGGCCCCCAGGCTAAAATGCTTCCATCAGCAGTATTGCTAAATAAATATGCACACAAAAGCATTTTTTATTAGCTATGTAGCAAAATTTAGCAAAGAATTTTGGAAACGCCCTACTCAGTACGAATCTGTGAAATCCCAAAAGTTGACTACATGCATATGTGAACATACTGCCCTGCCTGTGACTCTTCCAGTAATCCAACTCAATGTTTTAGACCTTCAGAGACATCCCGTAATGAGCAGACCAGGCCATACTCTGTGTTCCACTCTGGCTGAAGGCCCAGGTGATAGAGGTCAGGTGATAGAGCTTTCATACCAACATAAGATTTAATAGTCAAGAATTAAGAGTGACACTCGATGGTAATGATGTGCTGTGACATCATTGTGTGATGTCGTACATGTAGCATATATGTATGTCGGCACAGGCAACTTGACCTGGTGTGAAACCCTGATGGTCACCTCTTCCTGCGAGGAATGTCGAGAGAGTGCGTGAGGACAGGCCCGCTCTCACCAAGGCGTGATCTTCTCCTGCGTCTCACAGGATGAGAACAAGGGAGAGAAGAAGATAAAAAGCTACACGCTGTCTATTTTCGGATCATGGTCCGAACTTCAAAGTTGGGTTGCGCCACCATACATTCCTCAAGCAGGAGCCAATGGCTTTGAATGTGGTCGTGTGTGATTCCAGCGTTTTGGCTTATGCCGGGAATCCATATCGCCGTCATTATGATGATCTCAGCCAGGTCCCATTTGAAGGAGCTGGGAATGATATATGAATGATGTTTTTCTCTTCCCGGAACCTGGACTCTGAGCTGAGCTGTCACTGGGCTGAAAGTTCCACACATCGGCTCAAGTTTATTTCTGCACTAAAGTTCATTCGAACGGCACATGTCCATAATAACTTCTGGAGGAATCTCACTGGGGTGCTTTGCTTGCAAAATGTAAATGTTTTGCTGGGTCTCTATCACAGAACATTATCGAAGAAGCTTTGAAAAGGGTTTTTACAGGTAGATTCAGATTTATATCTTAACTCTATGCCATGACAATTTCTCTGGGTATAACAGTCTCTAATGACCACAGATAGTGTGTAGAAATGAATTATATAGGAGTGTGAATCTTAATTGACTTGACTAGACTTCTCGTAGCATCATATTCACTCTGGAAATGGAGATACGGAGCACAGAGGCTGGATGATGCCCATCTTAATCAGAACCAGAAAAAAATGGCATGCTGGCTTATCAAAAATGCAAGCAGCACCCACACTGAAAACGATTCACTGTCACTCATGTAAATTAAAGTTTTCCCAGACAAGATTTTAATGTTTGACTCTTATTGTGTTGCCTTATGACACAGAGAATTTTAGAAGAGTCTTGATATAAATGGCCATAAACTATAAAAATTGTAATTAATGAAAATGAGGCCAATTGAGCACAAAGAGAGTTGAGAGGGAGTTCCAGTGAAAGATGCAGCTCCCAAGGACGCAGAAGAGCACAGTGGAGTGATGCCAGGGTAAATGAGACAAATTACCAGCTGGCCGGTTTGCCTGTCCTCTGCTGTATGAATGTGAATTGAAGCCAATGCAAATCGAGAGGATGACGACACATTGGGTTCAAAAGTTGAAACTGAGACTGAATTCTGACGTAGGGTGGCAGTACGCTTCCCCTTTATGAAAAACACAGATGGGCTCTGATATCTTTTTATGGAAAAATGAACTTTTAAAAAATCTGACGTACCTTTTAAAGTCAGTTGAAAAGAGAAACGTTAGCAGAGTGATCCTGATTGGATCCTGTAGACAGGATGCCCAATGGGCTTGCATTATTCCAGGTACAGTCTTGTCTCATACTATCAGGGGACTAAATCTTGCGGTCAGCCATGGTCCTTCTACCCTACATGGTCACCAGGGAAACTGCCACCTCTCACTGCCAATGATTAGTGTTGGAACTACAGTATGGCACTAACAGCTCTATATTTAGTATTTTTAGTAGTGAGTACATTGATGGCGTAGGTTAGTTTTACCTACGTCAAAATGTCTCAGATCTCACATAACCATTCTTTGTAAAATAAATTTTCTTGGCCTGACTAACAAGTAACCTTGGCTAAAGAATTTATATGGTCAAAGGGCAGGTGCTAGGGGCCTCCAGGTTGGAAATATTCCCTTATTTCCCATTGACAAATGGCTCTCAAGCAATGCCTGTGTTTTACGTTGACAGGGTCCATATTATTTTGATTCTGTGCCAAAATCACACCTTCTACTTCATTTTTACAGTGATCGAAACAGAGACCTCCTTGTCACTTTGGGAATTTTCCACATGAAACATTAATATGGGGTCTAAAATCAGTGCCCTTGAACCAACAATATTTAAAGAAAAAAATGTTTGTCCTCCTGTTGATTATAGCTATATTGAAGGCATATTAGACTGCACAGGTGTAGGACACCTGTCCTTAGGTAACATTCCTTCCATCTTTGGATTTCAATGACGTACCTAAATATTATCATGATGTTGTTCTAATGAGGTAAAGAGGGTCTTTCTAGAATTTGTGGAGTTCATTCCCCTGGCAACGCAGAAAACAAGCAAGAAGATCTGCCCACCTAAAGAAACCTTGTGTGTTAGAGGTTTGGCACCTTTTCTGAGCTGAAAGGAAGTTCCTGGTCTGGTTATCTTAAGCTTCTCTTATCTTATTGAATGTGATGCTGTGCTGCAAGTTTGGATGTTGCTTTTTTGAAAAAATATGTAAAGAAATTTTAGAAAAGAAATAGATGCTTGCAAAGGAGGCCTGCTGACCTTAGCTGGGCCCTGAAAGGGGCAGCACACCAGCAGAACATCACCGACCCTTGATGGTGGGCCCCTCGATTCTCTCACAAATCTGCCAGTGGCCTGTGGAAGGTGCCAGTGGTGTTTCCTTCGGTCGCCATGGTGACATGGTACCACAAGGCCTCCGACGTGTTTACGCTGCGCACAGCTGTGCGAAACGCGAAGTGGGGCCGGTAAGGGGGGGGGGGGTTCGAAAGTCAACAAACTGAGCACAAACAGGCCCGTCTGAACCCAACCTGGAACACCGCAGCTCCTCTCTCCTCTATTATGTCTCTCTGCCGGCTCAGTATCATCCGACTCATTAATCCTCATGTGCAACTTCGGGTCTGAACAAAGTGGGATTGTTTGGTTCTTACTGTGTGAGTGTCCTTTTAGTTTTATCAGCTATATTCTTATCACAAACAAAGTTGTATGAGTCACACATGGTGCGTCTCACGGCTAATGTTTATATTTGAAGATGTGTGAACAACTCTTTTATTGTTGCACCCTAAATGAGTATGAAAATCAAATAGTAGTATCTCACACATGCACACGAACACGCACACACACACACACACACACACACACACACACAGGCACACAACAGCACCACACTTTGCCGGGAATCCGCACTGCTGAGCTCATCACTTTACAGAAACTTTATCCAGTAAAACAATTTATGATTTCAGCTGAGATGCAGCTGGCAGCAGGGGAGCTAATGGGTTTAAAATGTGCTCCTTCTGCCTCGTGGAGATGGGCCGCAGTGAGAGAGGGGGTGGCGAGCCAGCATCCGTGGTCCCTCCCCTGTCCTGTGGGCTACGTCGCTGAGGCCAGCTAAGCAGCGTCCACGTATCTCCTCGGCGTCCTGGTGCACGGTCAGCATTGTTGACGTAGGACGGACGCATTTCCAAAGCCAAACCCTTCTCTGAGCAACAGCCCGCTGTTCCAGGTAGTGCCACCTCTCCCGAGATTTGCCAAACGAAGCATTGTGTAGCTTCCGAGAAGAATAAAAAACCTGCAGATGTAATTTGGAAACATTATCTATGGAAGAAAGGGGGAAATATCAAAAAGGTTTTTCTCAGCCATATAGTGCTTTTGCCGATGGTCACGGTTGGCCATACTCAAGCAATTACACTGCTGCCGTTTAAGCTGTAGATTGTGCCCTGGATAATGTGTTTACTTGCTTAGTTGATGTTTTTATCTGAAGTAGTTTCATTCATTTGTACAGCTGATCAATCTACCAAAGCAATTTAGGTGTGCTACCTTTTATAAGTGAGCTGCAGAGGGGCCTTTTTGGGATTTGAGCCCACCACCTTCAAGAAACTGTCCAAAACTCTCAAGGTTCAAGGTTTCTTTATTGTCATTTCAACAATATACGTGTCACAGTACAAGGTGAAATGAAATGACGTTCCC
>JABFDZ020000001.1:49624537-49647627 GCA_019775955.2 Pollimyrus isidori
TGCCCTGCGATGGGCTGGCCCCCCATCCAGGGTTGTTCCCTGCCTCGTGCCCGTTGCTTCCAGGATAGGCTCCGGGCTCCCCGCGACCCAGTAGGATAAGCGGCTTGGAAAATGGATGGATGGGTGGATGTTGTACGGGACAACGTGGCCTTTCTCCACTCTCGACAGGTCACTATGGTTTACAGACCACCCCAGGATGATGCCATCATTCCTGCCACCCTACTCACCTTTCCTTAACCCAACTGAGGAATTTGTTTCTTTGTGGAGATGGAAAGTGCATGACCACCGCCCACGTGACCATACGTCATTACTAGAGGCAATGGTGGCTGGGTGTATGGACATAAATGCAGAGGACATCCAGGCCTGGATAAGACACTGTAAGAGATTCTTTCGTAGGTGCATGGCAGAGGACAACATCCGATGTGATGTTGATGAAAATCTGTGGCCAAATGCTGAGGATAGAATGGATTAGACCAGTCCCACAGTTCTATGTTCCAAACCATTGATAGGCAGGACTTGTATTTTTGGTTGGTGTAATTGATTATATCTTTTTTCTTTTTTTTGTTTTGGGGGGGGGGGGGGCAATACAGCAGATATTGCATTGTGTGGACAAAAAAAATAAAGTTCACTGAATTACTGTTACGTCTGTGATTCATTTATCATATATTTTTACATTGCAGTAACATATGGCTCCTTGGTTTTCATTACAGTAAAACACTCAGTATAGTTTTACTGTAGATTTACTATACTCAACCGTAACAACCTTTCTCCATCTGCTAGGCATGGAATATATATATACTGCAAAAAATAAACGGCAACACGTACATGATTTCTAATGGAATATATTGCAGCATTTCAGAATTGGTTGGTATTACAATTTTTACACATAAAAGTAGTTCTTGTTTATTTTATTTCAGCATGACAGTAATTCGTGCCAGACTGGAGGATACTGCCACACTTTATAGAGCATATGCAAATTGTAATGCTGAAAGTTGTTAGTGTTTTTTAGGCCATTGAACATTGAGTGCCCCAGTAGTGTTGTTGGGTGACGGCATTTGTCATTGTTATGGCAGCATGAGTCACTTTTGGGTGAATTGTGAAACGTTTTGGTGGTTGTAGGCCATTTTGCACCAAAGGTTAAATGATATGCTCAGGTGTGTATTGGTACTGTACCGCCCATTGTGTGAAGTGTTGTGAAAAAGTGGACATGGCATTGAGACAAGTGTGAAAATGATAGGAAAAAACTGTAATATGTGTTTGGTGAAGGGACCTGTTGGGTTCTGTATGAACATCATTGTTCAGAGGCTTAGGAAGACTTGCTCTTTATAGATCACATTGCTCTTTTCTGCTCTCTCCACCCCCAACATACATTGACCATGTATGTTTCCTACTGAAGCTTATGGATTTTGCCTCAAAAACAATACTGTGCCAAAAAGTGTGTTAATTGTTACACACATCTGCTAATGGTATTATTGTCATGGTAACCACTATTAACAGTGCTACCACCAGTGTAATTTTTTTTGGATGCTAACTTTCTTGTAGATAACAGACAGTATGCTAAACTATTAAACGTGGCCTGGAAAAGGTCACTACGCACAATACTCACTTCTATAGTTGTTAGATAGGCTGAATGCCATAAATAGTAGATAAACAACATAGACCACACTAATAGCTAATGACTGAATGCATTTGTGGGCTGAGAAATACTCTCTGTCTTTGCATCTAATCCGTAGGAACATGGTGGTGACTGTCGTGGATATATTTTAAACTGGGTTATACCTCTTCAAGACAGAAGGGTATTAATCCTAGTTCATTTTGTATATGTCACCCCCCATGCATTATCAGATGGCAGAGCATATACCCATGGCTACTCTGAAAAAAGCTTTAGTCATATAATGCATCTAGCCAAGGGAAGCACTTTGTTCTTTGAAGAAAAGGTTCATGATTTAGGTGACACTTGGCAGTCTTTCTTCATTTCTGTGGATATTGTTTTAAAGTGACTATTAGTGGTTTAGGGTGAAATTTTACAGAGTTTAGTTATATAACTTCAATTTTCTGAAATAAAGATATCTTTTCCTTTCTTTGGTTTTCGGTCGACATTCAGCATCACAAGTTTTTTTTTTTTTACCTTTCAGTGTGTGACACAATGACAGGATGGGCAGGGTGAAGGATGTGTTGTGAGGTGGGATGACTGACAGGAGGAGATCTGCAGGGACATGCAGATCCTCTGTCCGGGATCGAAGGAGCTGGAGATGGTCTTCAGACAAATGAAGCCTTTCACTTCACCTCAGCCGGGGCTCTTCCCCCCTCCCATCACGCAGTAGCCTGAGAGAGAAAGAAAACAAGACAGAAAGATAGCTGTTATTTTACCTGAAGCTTTGTCTTCATAGACTGTTCAGAGGATAATGAGCTATTATCTGTCAAACATCAGTCACCCTTTGAATTCCTCAAAACATCACTTTATAGGAGACACCCAGAGGTCAATCTGAGACAGGCCACTTCCATATGGAGAAAGGGGCTGTGAAAAGCAGATCATCTAAGGGGTGGTCTGGAAGTTATCGAGGATCTTCTCAGCAGTGAGATCACATGCTAGCGAAACTTTGATTTATGCTTTTATGGCATTCATTATGAAGACAGGCAGAATTATCCGAATTAAACCTTGTTAATTTACAGACTTGATCCGACTGGTTATTAGTACAAATGTTATTGAAAGCTGGCAATGCATACGATATTATATACTTATAACTGGAATCCCCATTCACTTTCCATAAAAACAACAGTGATGTCATAAATGATTACTCACCAGCCACACAGAAAGCCCCCCCAGGGCGTTGTATAATTATATAGTACCGTACAACTATATAAATCACTTTTCCCATATATCACCACTATCTACTCCAGTTGAAGCAGGAATTTGTAAAAATACCGCTCGCGTGAAACAATAAGCCCCGATCTCATTCTGCTGCACAGTGCAGCTTTCCATTGTTTTTGTGTCCGCAATGTAAAGGGGGTCACATCATCCTGCCGAATCTTATCAGTCTCATGGAGCCTCGCGTCCAACATGAACGGGCCCGGCGATGTGCAGACCTCCAAGACAAACACCAAGTCCTGGCCGGGCTGGCTCACCCCCCGGGGGTCTGCGGGGAGTGAGGCGATGATGGCATGAATGAGGCCTTTAAGTACTCCCGGAGAGTGTGCTCCAAGTCATGGCCAAAGACTCCCTTCTGAAATTTCTTCACCACTGGTGGAATTTATTAAGCGTCTGCACAAGCTCCTGGAAAAATTAGCACCTGCTTCACCCCGGAGAAACAAAAATCTCAAGCAAAACTGTTGCTTTATTTGAATTCTGGGTTTTCTTTTCTCTGTTAGCGTCCTGGATAAATGACCCTTCCACCTACCGCACCAGCCGATGGTGCTACCACGATATCCATTTCAGTCTGTCACTCCCCTGCCCCGGCTCCACAAGGTGAATTTACCATGTCACTAATGTCCGTGTGTGTTAGCGTTTTAATGAGTGCGTGTGTACATGTCATCGACACAGTTGCGTATGTGTGTCAGACATGACGTGGGTCCGAAATGAGATTAATGGGTTGCAGAACACAGAGATTGTAGACATTTGAGATGTATTGATAGATTGATGACACAGGGCATGAAGCAGGTCTGGTCAGGGGGGCATGGTGGTGCAGTGGTTAGCCAAAAGCATGCTAAGATTAAATGGAGTTACCAAATTGCCCATACAGTATATGTGCCTCTGTGAGTGAATGGTGTGTGAGCGTGTGTTGTAATGGATTCCTTGCCCTGTGCACATTGGCTCTGGACCCCCCATGTCTCTGAATATGATGAATGGATGGATGAACAAAAATGATGAATGGATGGATGAACAGGTATGATGAATGGATGGATGAACAGGTCTTTATTATCCATCTGCTAACCACATATCCAGATCAATCCCAGGAAGTATGGTGTGCAGTTCAATTTCAACTAAATTTATGAAAACATGGTGGCTTTCCCAACATAGAGACCCCAAGACACTTGACAAGAGTATGTATCATCATGTAAAATTTATACAAAAATTGTGTATGAGGCAGGGAAAAGGAAAGAGGGAAGGAAAGAATGATGATTATTATTATTATTATTATTATTATTATTATTATTATTATTATTATTATTATTATTATATTATTGTTGTTGTTGTTGCAGGCCGAAACACTCACAGACACTCACGAGGCTCACTGCACGTTTCCCTGTTCAGTCTTTTGAGCCCTTGGTGCTGGGGTGCATGTCTGTGGCCTGATAAGGGATCTCGGGGCTGGTGCACGTACAAAAGGGGGTGGGTTTCCACCTATGTACGACCCACCTCCCCCAGGGCTGGGAAGAAGCTTAATGCAAGAGATGTACAGATTATGCCATTGACGCACTAGGTCTGAGAGATAAGCCAATAACACCTCATGGTTTGACAGATCCCATGGTGTGACAGATCCTGGCTCCAGGTCGAACGGCAGATTCTCAGGGTCTCAGGTTAGCGTGTGGGGTCTTGGCCATTCCACACCCATCAGCACATTTTATTCGGCTCATTAAGGGTCCAATCAGTGCTTGATTTGAT
Organism: Pollimyrus isidori; assembly: GCA_019775955.2. Classification (NCBI taxonomy): domain Eukaryota; kingdom Metazoa; phylum Chordata; class Actinopteri; order Osteoglossiformes; family Mormyridae; genus Pollimyrus; species Pollimyrus isidori. The sequence goes on from JABFDZ020000001.1 coordinate 49,629,141, forward strand.
GATCGGGGTGCGGAGATCACTGGAGAGAGGCGCTGTGGTGGAGTGGCAAGAACTTTTGGGCAGCAGGGGGCGTATATATACAGTAAAACACTAGTTAGCAGGACAGGATGTGGCTTGTCTCTGCTGGGTAAGTGAACAGAAGGATCTTCTCTGATCATGAAGACGGAGGAAGAATTACATGCCGGGTAAACAGTGAAGGGTAAGAAAAGAGCTCTGTGGGGTCAGGAAGAGGTTATAGGAGAGGGGCGAGCTAAAGGGCTGGGCCATAGTTTTGTTCTAATCATGTGTGTGGGAAACACAAGGAGAAAACACCATCCAAGCGATAAGCGGCAGCAGGGGGGCACAGTCAAAAAAACACAAGAATTCTGGGGGCCCTGGTGAGACACCTGGCACGGGGAACACAGATGGCCATTATGAGCGCATTGCAGAAAAACATCGTGGATCAGAGGGTTCCAGACTCCGGGGCCTCGGCACTGGATCTCACCAGCATTCTACTCCGCAGTTCTGGCAGTACTGCCTCCCTGCGATGGCCAAGCAGTCGTCAGCATCGCATGTACATGTACCCTGGGTCTAACGATTGCCATCCGGAGGGCCAGTGCTGCGCAAAGACTGTCACGCATTCAACCTTGTCCTCAGCAACATGATTGGAGCCAGGAAAGGGGGTATTGCTGGGGTCACTGCGGCAAACTGTTGGTGTGGGTACTGGCACCCCCCCCCCTTCCAAAACACATGCACATTCCTGGAGGAGCTGAGGTGCAAATAACACTAGCAAACATGCACCTTCAGCATGGAGGGCTCTGGGTGTAGCTCAGACGATTAGACCTCGATCTATGCCTGCGATCTGAAGGTCACTGGCCTGAGTGGAATATATCCGTCTCTATAGATTTCTGTCTGTGTGTTTGTGTGTATGTCTCAAAGAATAGGACCTCCAAAGAGAAGCATTCCAATGTAAATGTACTCGTACAAATAAAGGAACATTCATTCATTTGTTTTAATTTTAAAGACAGATATTGAGGCTGCATTACAAATGACTTAATACTGCCATTGTGCGACACATTTGAGGTCGACTGGCGATGGTTAGGGAGGTGAGGAATTCAATGTAGCGATGATTCACCTGAAACAATATGATTACAGAGCTCCAGTGCAATGATCTTGGCTGAACATGACAGCTGATGTTTCTAGCCGCAAACCTGATAATAATATAGAATTATGCAGTGACTATGGCTGCTGCTGAACCCAACCAGGGCGTAGAAACTCTCTGACAAAGTAAGCAGTCTTTCAACGTTAGCCGCGTTGATAGATATTTTCCTGGTGGTTTCTCTGTGTGGGTCATTTTTTTGTTCCCATGTACAGTGGTGGTGTTGTGTTGGGGCTCTCGCTGTGGTTGAAGACTGGTTCACAGGCCAGAGTTTGCTAGTTCTGTGAGCAGCCATACCGACGTACCTTTGATCCAAGTTTGTGATCTGAATTCTTCTAGGAAGATACAGTGGCGTGAACTGAGACACTGGATGTGAATATATGTGCAGAACATAAGAGATAAGAACATAAGAAATTTACAAACAAGAGGAGGCCATCAAGCTCGTTTGGGGAGAACTTAACTTCAGAGTTGTTAAAATCTTATCTAGCTCTGATTTAAAAGAACCCAGGGTTTTAGCTTCCACTACACTAGCCGGAAGCCTATTCCATACCCTAATTACAGTGGAAACAGGGAGTACTGTGTGGTTCTGCGGGTAAGAATACTGTGTTTGTAGTCCGGTGGTTGCTGGTTGAAATCTCAGTGTCAACAGAGTGATTTTAACATTGGGCCCTTAAGTAAGACCTTTAACCCCCAGTTGCTCCAGGGATCGACTGAATGAATATCATATAATATGAAAAGGAGATGATTTGTAAGTAGTAGCATATAATGATGGGCAGGAAGTCCTGTCCTCTGTCCAGAATGCATCTCCACCAATACACCCCCCACCACCCCCGTACATATGCACACATGCGCCAGCATGTCTTCTGCGGGCTGCGACCACACAGGGTTGGCCTAACCCACCCCGACCTACTGCGTGATGTTCCGGGGGCTTCCGGGGGTGGGAAGGGTTGGACAGTCTAGCATTATGAGCACCGCGTCACAAGGCCTGCGGATCCACCGTCGCCTCAGTGACTTCCAGCGCGACAGAGATGTGAAGATAGACGAAGGGGGGCCTCTCCTAATTTCACCTGACACTGGACACCTGCCCAGGCTGCCAGCGACACAGACAGCAGGGGGAGGGGAAATGTGTGAAATGGAGATGGTGAAATTTTAGTAGGTGCCCAAGGTAAGGATTTCCTGCCTGAGTCAGAACACAAGAAGAAAATTATACACTATAAAATGCCACTTTTGACTGTTGCAGCTTGGGGTGTAGGCTGCTGCTCTCCAGGGTGCAAGGAAGGAGGTCATTTTTTGTATATGAAACATTTTATATTAATTCATTTAGGTGTGTGTGTCCAGCGATGGGTTGGCGCCCCATCCTGGGTTATTCCTCGCCTTGTGTCTGTTTCTTGCGATAGGCTCTGACCCTAGTTTATGACAATAAAAACCACTTGACTTGACTTGACTTGAAGGCCCGCCACCTTGCATAGTGAATATATAAAATGGGATGGATTTATTAAGTAGATTCTTTTTTGACAAAGCAACATGCGTTTTTGAGAATATGGGGTCAGGTCTGGCTCAGAAGACCAAAGACTGACTTACACGCCTGAGTACGGGACTCAAACCAACAACCTAACAATCAAAGGCACAGTGTCATAGCCCACAAACCTCCACACAACTCCCCATCAGCTCCCTACCTTCAAATCCTGTAATAAACTGAAAATTAAAAAAAAGTCATATCTAGCTGATTACGCAACACTACCTACCTATTTCAAACCTATACTTTAGTTTATGTCTTCATCTAGTTTTATCTTCATCTCTTTTTTTAAAACTACCCTTCTGAGAGCACAGACGTGACGGGTGAATAGCCAGTCTGTCAGCCTTTATATTTCACCTGGATCAATCCCAGGTACCATTATGCAATTTGTGTATACCTTCAGGCATGTATGTGCTGTTCACTGGTACGTTCTTCCTCTGGGCATGTACATCTCAGGAAAATGGAGGCCATTGTTCATTCACTTCACCCTTGGACCTCCCATGCGCCTCTGTCAATGTTATGATTAGGAGTCTGCATATACAAACAGACACAGGCGTGGAAATGTGATATGAAATCAACCCCCCAGGGTCCTGCTCCTCCTCCCAGGAGTGCGCCATCCTGGATCAAAATGTCATCTTCTCCTCTGGCTTAATCCCAGTGAAAGTAGCTGTGGCAACGAGTACCAGAATGGAGTCATGTCAGAAAATATCCAGGGAGGGCCCGTCTTCTCCAAAGGGGGAATTTTAGCCACCCAAGACTTGGGCCGATTTAAGGACTGCAGGCACTTTTTTGGGGGCCTTTCGAGAACTGTTCTCTCGCCATGGAAATGGGTGCGTCTGTTTTGGCGAAAGGTGTTCTTGGACGGAACCCTTTGAACGGGGCAATCCAGCTCAGTGGGTGAGGCATGGATGGGGGGGTGGGGTGTATCAATAAGAGTTTCAATTTTGGGTTAGAGCCGTGCTTCAAACGATGTTCCTGAACGGGATGTCGGCGTTCCCCTCGGCCTGGCGAATGGAAGGTCATCCTCAGTTCCCCTTAAATATGCCGTTAGCTTGCTAACATGGAGTGGGTGGCCCATTAAAACTGAATTTCGCCATTGGCAGTTAAATGTCAGCAAATTGGGCTTTCGTTCTTTCGCTTTGAGGCCGAAACCAGGCCCGTGAGCTCACAGAGAACTTGGGCATTCACGCCAAAGGGTTCTGTCTAATAGTGTCACATCTTATTATAGGTCAACTCAAGCTTTCCACATGTACTGGAAAATGCCAGTATCACATTTTGGCCCGATTCAAGGACTAGAGGGATTTTTTTTTGGCATTTTGCAAACTGTTCTCGCGCCATGGAAATGGGTGCGTCTCTTTTGGCTTAAGGTGTTCTGGGATGAAGCCCTTTGAATGGGGCAATCCAGCTCAATGGGTGAGGCATGGATGGGGGTGGTGTATCAATCAGAGATTCTTTTTTGGATCAGCAGTGGGCCGTGCTTCAAACAATTTTCGCCCGCGTGGGCAGCTGAAAGGGATGTTGGCGTTCCCCTCGGCCTGGCGAATGGAAGGTCATCCTCAGTTCCTTGAAATATGCTGTTAGCTTGCTAACATGGAGTGGGTGGCCCATTAAAACTGAAACTCAGTTAAATTGATGTCAACAAATAGGGCTTTTGCTTTGAGGCTGAAACTAGCTGTCAGGCCTGTGAGCTCACAGAGAACTTCTGTCTAATAATGTCACATCTTGTTACAGGTCAACTCAAGCTTTCCATATGTAGTTGAAAATGCCAGTATCAGGTTTCTAAATTGCCATTCGGACTTGACAGGCTTGTAATACGGCTGCTCGTTTGCAAAGGAACTTCAGAGATCCTACATGCTGTACAGCACACTGGCTTTCCAACGGCGGCAATCTGATCTTGGATTCTAGGGTCAAACGGCTGGGAAACGAGATCAGAGATTGGAGCCATGCCGGCCCACATCGCTGGTGTTGCCCTTGCGGTGTGCAGATCAGCCTCTGCACTGTCAGGGACAATACAAAATTTAAAGAACTATCGACCAAACTGACACCGGCAGGGTGTTTGCCCAAATCCCTGTGGATGTAACCATGGTAATCGTGCCAGACAACTTGCTGTCTATTATAAGTTACAGGTGCTGGCAGAGCTCTGACAAGATACTAGCTTTTAGTAGTTTGCTCCTGTAAGTCACAAGTGTTTATCCAGTCTATTAATATACACAGAAAGCTTCTGCTGGCCCCCCCGAAGAAATATTTCCCAGCAGCTCGAGCTGCCGTAAGACCTCTGGCTCTGCTCCGAAGCCTGGTCACCCCTTAGTTCCTTCTTTGTGGAGGCTTCCCAAATCCCAGGCATTAGCAGACCCATGGCGGCGTCCGCCATAGGCCTGCTTTGTTTGAGCCCAGAAAGCTGCCAATCGCTGAAGGCTCATCCCTCCTTAGCGCTCCTGGAGCAACCAGGCACTTATAAACATCTTTTTTTGTTTCTGCTTGACCTTTTTACCTCACTCACTTAAAACTGCAGCCTATGGGAGAGTGGGTTTAACCTACCATCGCTAAAAGTGATAATTGGTCAATATGATCCCTAATGAAAACAGGGAAAGTGTCTTTATGAATCTCTAAGGTACTTTTTCGGAGGGAAATGTTTTCCTCAGCTAAATCTCTTAGGCTGAGACAGGCTTTATTACCATAAATGCAAAAGACCACATTATTTCTGTGCATGTTACTTAATATTTTCATTGTCATTGATTGGTGTAAAGATGCATAATTTAAGCCAAATTCCTGGGAGAGAATGGAGGGGAACACTGTGATTAAATCATTCTGGTATTTCAGTTAGGATTTGGCAACATCAAATTTCACACATACACACACACACACATATATATATGTTGTGTACTTTATTATTTGCTTTGGCAAAGTGTGCCACAAAAGTTTGTTTGGTTGAAAATAATTATAAAGAACACATTAAGAGATAAATCACATCACATGACCCTCTGACAGGTGTCAGGAAACAACCGTGGATTTTGGATATGGTGGTCCGGCCTGGGGAGTACTTGCCATTGGCCCAGCCGAGGTTTTCACCTGGTTACTGTTGCTATGTTGCTCAACAAATTACGCAGTGCTTCGTCTGAAGAAGAGTCTTGCAAAGACAAAACCCAAACAGGGCAGTAGCTAGAGGTCAGGGATCAGAGGGCGTGGTGTCACCTCTTTGGGACTGAACACGTACGTGTAAGAAAGTCTGTCAGTCCTGACACTGCCCCTGCAGGAAGCAACTTTTAACTCATTCTGCCAAGAATTATAAATTGAAGAAACCAAAATCTCAGGTGGAACTGAATATGTTCCAGAAACTTCTATTGTGTACAGCCTCTGTGGGAATCCTGAGGTTACTCATTTCGTGTTACACTTGCTTGTGGTTTTTGGCCCTGATGCCTGTTTGTAGGTGCTGCAAGCCAGTGACCATGGGTATCTGATGTAATACTGGTCATAAGATTACAGAAAGCTCTTCGCTTCCTGAAGTAACTACAAACTGCCCCCATCTTTCCCAGTAATGCCCCCCTCCCCCAGCAAGAGCTATCAGGCAGCTCCTTCCCATCTTAATCTGCTTCCCTGTGTCAGCCTGCAACATGCAACGCCAGGACGTTGCTACCACGATCCGGGTGCTTAGCAGGCCTGGCCTGGATCACCCTCCTCAGACTCACCTGCTGGCGAGGGCGGGGGCAAATGGGCCTTCACTATGTCCCTACGACGATCAATGGCCCCCGATGTGGAAAACCCTCTGAATAAACTGGAGTCAACGTGGGCTGTTAAACAAACAAACTGCTCTCACTCACTGGCAGGCATATACATGCACGAGGGGGGGGCTTTGGATTGTCTTTGACTGCAAAAGCAGGTGTTAGTAGCACTCTTACAAACCCAAGGCAAACTTTTAAAAAAAGTTAACCTTTTTGGGATCACCTTGTACCAGTACATCTAATAAGCGATGCATTCTGTGGCCGGGACTTGGTAATTGTATATTCGCGGATACCCTTTCCTAATAAAATGCTCTGAAAGCGTGAGGGCAGCAGAACGCCCTTCCTCAAGGCAGAACTGAGCACAAACTAATTAATACTGCAGCAGCTGAATAGTATTATATGATGAGCTGCATCAAGTACGACAAACGTGTATCACCTAGCTTTTCCAAACTCAGGCAGACCACCTTAAATCAAACACCTCCCACTATGTGCCTGTTGCCATTGTTTCACAGTCTTGCACTGCCACCTAAAGTTTTTAAGGCTGTAGTGCAGTGGAATTTTCTTAAGGTTGCGATATGTTCCAGTTTAGGTCTCTCTGGCAGAGCTGACCATGGAAATTCTCCTACTGTTATGCAGATGTGCTTATTGACTTCAGTTATTGAATATATCAATAAATATTTGTATATTTAATGTGAAAGTATAAAAAATGGCTCAGCATTTAAAAAATAAAGTTCATTGTCCTTTTACCACAAGGGGGTGCAAAATTCCAGGTAAGTTTCCGAGGCAAAGTGCCAGTGAAAAGGTACAGTATATATGTACATATTCACTGGAGACATTATATGCAATGCCCACTATGGATGTTACTAGTCTTGAAAGATGTTACATTCATTAAGATGGGGGTAAAATGTTGGCAAAATGGTTTACAAAGGTTGCTTTTTATTTGTATTTGGTTTTGGAAAAAAAAGCAATTTTTGAAAAAGCAGGGGCAGTGTGTGGCTGAGCAGGTTAGTGCCTGTCATCTTACACAGAGAAAAGACCAAATTTAGGATTACTGCATGCAGGGTGAAAGGCAGCTCTGCAAATTAACATAAACGCAAGAAGTCAAGGAAAGAGTAGCTTGCTTATATAACTGAGAACCTTTAAAATGTTTTAAAGTCCTGGCATTCTCCAGTCACCAGGGCTGAAAACATGCAGAAAAGGTCTGAAAAGCTTTGTGATGGACACTTCCAAACAACGTAATTCCCTTTAATTCCAGTGGCTAAAGCGGAGAGGCTTTGGAAGGATTAGCAGACAGTGATGAGCAGGCCGCAGATAACTGTGCGCAGAGGCTCTCCAGAACAGCAGAGTGATGCTCTCTATCCGGCTGCCCGCAGGAAATGCGTTAGTGTCCGTCATGAGGCGCAGAGATCCAGAGCTGCACTGCTGAGCTCAGTTGCAGATTAGCCAGTGGAGAGCCTGGTGTGGGGTGGGAGAGTACAAAGTGTTTACAATCGAGACAGGGGAGGAACTGGGAACTGGAACTGAGCTCTGTGACCCTGTTGACCTCTATGATGGTGGCCAATACACAAACCCGGTCCACAGAGAGCAGATAAACGGGGAACCACTGGCAAGGCCCAAGTAGGAAGCGGATCTGGCCAAAATCTCAGTGTCAATGCTGTACCCACTCGGGCAAATGCAGTAAAGACATTGGACACCAGGCCAAAAGTGACGTTCTTAAAAAAAAAAAAAAAACACTGGTTGCATGAGGATAGTCCTGATCCATGGATCTTTTTGCCCCTCTTAGGATTGTAACTTAATAGATTTGATTCATAAATCCATGCAATGATCATCACACAATGAGAACTTCCTGTCTCTCCCGAGGTATAAAATAGATTTATCGTGCAAGGGCGCAAGAATCAGTGCGTAGTACCCAGCGTGGTGAATAAATAACTCGCCAGCAGAGAAATCTGAGCTCTTTCCGTTCACAAAAGCGGCACGGCGTATCACCCCCGTAATTGAAGGTTATGTTAATCATCTATGCACAGCTGGACACAGTTAATTCTCAAGCTTCCCACACTTCTCAGAGTTTAAGGTTCATTCAGTTAAAAGAAGGAAAGGTCACTTTGCCCTGGGGCCACTATGGGGACAATAAATGTTTAAAGCGATAACTACATCCCACCCAGCCCCCTTCTCAAAAGCCATCTTTCACTTGAGGAAGCAGTTACAGCAAGATGAAAAAGGTAGCAAATGAAAGGAGATGGGGAGACAGGGAGAGAGAGGTTGAGAGAGAGAGAGAGAGAGAGAGTGTATATACAGTACAGTGAAAAAGTTTTAGGCAGTCAAAAGAATGTTTAAGGCTATTAATCTGGGTAGAAAGGATATATTTGTTGAGAAAAGAAACACAATTTAATATTAGGACATATAAAAATGACCAGTAACAAAACACAAAATACAAAAAAAAAATGGCTGACACCTTGTTGGATGGCTAGAACACCATGCTGGTTTCCCAAACAGCCCTCCTCAGGGACACCCCGGCCATTTCATGTATCTGCTAAATTTCATCACCAGCTCACTCATTAATTAATTTAAACGCTTAAAAAAATTCGATGAGACGTTGATTAACCATAGGAGGTGTGCTAGTGGCTGATTTGAAAACTATGTGGGTGTAAAGGACAGTAGCTGCCAATACAGGGGTGACTTTAGGGGAGGTTTGAAAATGGCTGAGCTGACAGACTTTGAAAAATATTGTATCATTGTCTTAGGTCAAAATGAAGATAATTTAACTGTTGTTTTTTTTTCCTAAGACTTTCACACAGCACTGCAGCACACGAGGCTGGCTCTGAGGCCAGCGCCTCCCTTAGTTTTAAGACCGCTGCACTTCTTAATGACGGCCTGTTTCACAAGAAGGTTTTAAAGCTCACTACCCTGTTCCAGATGGGGAGACCCAGTGTCTGTGCCAAGGGGGTAAACAAGATGTGTCTGATTGCTTTATTGTTCTTTTTTCTCTTTCTTTTTGTCATTGGAGTGTGCGGAAGGGGGTTTTTGCTTGTCTTTTTTTTTTTTTGGAGACTTGGAGAACTAGCCCAGTGGGACGGAGTCTTCATTTTGTTTGGGGTTTCCATGATGACGTCATGCTGATGTTGTTTCCTGGCCCCGCACGGCATCCATTACAAGGCCTGGTGGTGAGACACGCTGTGATTCGCATGGGTTTGCGGCATGAGGAAGACCCGTGACGGAAGAGGCGCGGTGGCGCCGAGATGGAGCCTCGGAGCGGACCCAGGCCATAATTCCCATGACGGACAGTACCATGTGCGAATCCTGGCTGGAGTTTGCTCTGGGTGGCCAGGGAAAGGGACTGTGCGGTGGGTGGCGGGGGTGGGGGGGGGGGCGTGTGAGTCTGTCAGCATTGCTCTGAGATCCCCTCTACAACCCCCTGCATTAGGCTGATAAGCATCCCATTGAAGCCTTTCCAGGATTGGAGATAATGGGCTTTTTGAAAGGATCATTGTGAGCCAGCCCAGGGCCTGTCCTGGCGAGAGGGGCTCATCCCATCCTGTCCCATGTCGCCCCCTCACCCCCCTTCAGCAGAGCACCTCTACCTAAGAACACCCCCCCATCCCGGGCTTATCTGTAGCTGCTCGGCACTTTCATCCCAGGCCAGTTGTGTAAGGAATGCAGCCTCCTCCTGTGACACCCCAGCCCCGCAATGTACCAGCAGAGCTCGACCCTGGCCCAAGCCCCCCCCCAAACCTCATCATCCTCGTAGCAAGCGAACAGACAAAATGACCAGCAAACGAACTCAAGGTGGACAGCTCTGGGTCATGTGACCTCACACATGCATCTAGTTTAGCTGACAGTTTTATTCAGTGTGACCTTAACCCTCGATACATGTGAATGATGCACTGGGGGCAAGTATCTTAGCCAGCGGTGCTATAGCAAGACCTTTTCTGGGATCTAGGCCAGCAGGACATGTCTCTTTTGGCCCTGCAGATATCCTGTCTCATGACTGTTTCATCCACATAGCAAAACCCTGAACAAATATCTGCACTGTAAGCTACGTTCATGAAGTGGAGGGATACATTCTGCATCAACATAACTAGTGAATATGAAGATCTGATTATGGTTGAAGCATGATCAAGCTAGACAGGGCAGAAAGTCTACCAGGATTCTGCACCATCCGTATGAAGACTCTCCGACATATTCTTCTCCTTTTGTCTCAAATCCCTCTCCTGTCATTTCCTTACACCTGGGACACTAGCTGACCCGTGCACTTACTTTGCATAGTTTATTTTATTCCGAGTACCTACACTCCAAGAGGTTTTCAAACTGTCTCAGGGATATTCTCAGCATCTCCATCTGGCTCAGTTTCAAAAAACCTGGAGACCATTGAAACCAATATTGCCCACTGTAGGTCTTACTCTGAGCTGCCTGACTGCCCCTTCCACTATGGGACCAAAAACAAACACCTCAGATACATGTGCATTAGCTCGGGGGAGAAAGAAGGACAGTATAGGAATCTTGTTGCACCTGTTAGCCAATCAGCAGTTTTACTGGAGGAAATCGCTTACAATGCATTTCTCAAATCCTTGCCTGCTCCCATTCCCCACCCCCTTGGCCCATGCTCTAGTTCCAGGGCACCTGGTCGATGTTCTACACAGTAATTGTATTCTTATGCACCATGGCGTCCAAGCGATGCCAGACTCCAGAGTGAGATCCTGCTCATGGCAAGCCTGTGAACGAGGCATCTGGTACTGCTCTGGATGGGGGCATGAGGTACAAAGAGACAAGTTGGGTAGGCTGGATATAAGAGCTTAGTTGCTTAGCAGATTCTTTTATTCAAAACTGTATATATAAATATGTGCAGACAAATTTCATCTCATCAGTCACAGTGTGGTTTGGAGCAAACTAAACAGGACCAAGGGAGACTGCAACGAACAGTGAGGGCAGCAGACAAAAAATCATCGGTGCCCCCCTGCCCTCCATCCAGGACCTGTACTGCTCAAGGACTAGAAAACGGGCAGAGAAAATCACTGCAGATCCATCACACCCTGGACGGTCTCTTCCAGCTCCCCCCCACTAGCTCGCACAACTTGGTTTACAAAAACCACCAGAAGGAGCAGCTTCTTCCCTCAGGCCATCACGCTCATGAACAGCTAAGCTGTGTCACCTACCTTCTGTCAATTCCCCCCTTAAACTCTGCTTCCACTCCATCACGCACCTTATACTTTGTACTTTGGCTTGCCCATGTGTGTATATTTCAAATTTTATTTCTTGTATAGTGTAACTTATTATTTGCATAGTGTCCTTTATTGTCTATGTACTGTACTAGGGAATCTCAAATTCCTTGTGTGCCCCAGCACGAATAAAGGCCAATAAAGCTGATTCTGAAATGGATATTTTCTAAAACAACTGAGGTTAAGTACCATCACTCAGGATATTATAACCAGGCCCCTGGAGAACTGGAAAACTTCTGGCACCCATCCTGAGATACCTTGTTATCGATGGCCCAAAGTTGGGGGGCTAAGAGAGACCATCTCTGAAATGACAGCTGGTTAAATCTCTCTCCCGGAAGGCACAGTGGCTGTAAGCGTACCCGCAAGAACGGCAGGGGCATTGTCAAGGCCATGGGCATGCACACACGACTGCTACTTGCGGTAGCTACTGAAGAATAAAAAAGGAGGGAAACCCAAAGGCAAGGATAGGGGGAGCATCCAGATGTATGGGAAAAACCTGCCAGGACAAACACTCACCTCTATTTCCCCTTTATCTGTGCCTCACAGTGCACCAAAGGCAACACAAACAGGTGCAGAAAAATGTGAAAAAATACCAGAGATTTAAGAACCCAATTCAACATAGGCTGTGCAAGACAGTATGAGAAATCCACTGTGAAGCAAAGGCAGGGACAAATGACTGGTCACAGAGTACAGATCAATTATTTATTTATTGTTATTCAAGTCAGGTGTTAAGCTATAGAACTGGAGACAAAATTGTAGCTGTAGAACATCCTCAAAGTGTTTAACAGCTACAGAACCAGAGAAAAGAACATTATAGTAAAACTCCCTTTGAGCTAATACTGTTTGTGATTAAGCTGTTTTTTGGAGAAAAAAAGTCTCCTCTGAGGTAACGTGCAAACACCATACTTATGCGGCGTTTTAGTGACCAGCTCGATAAAATCTTGCGCTCTTGGTAAAAAAGACTTGTCACTTATGACTGACCTTTACGACTTCCAGGAATTCCATTTCTTATGATGCATCTCAGCATGCATTTATCAAAACCGTGCAGGCCCCCTCCATACTGATTTCTGGAGACTTCTTGATGGGCCGCCTGCTTCTATTTTCCCCAGTGTCTTGATGACGGTTTCACGCTTCCAGCCTGCAATGGCATGTTTCCGAAGGTCGGGGTGATGCCTGTATCCCGAGGGCATCAAGGGTAGAGATGGAACCCAGACTGTTTGAGCATGGGGCACATGTAGCCTGTTTTAATCTGTTTTAATCGCAGGAGTTTCCACCTCTTTAGTACTTTAATTACATCTGTGGTTTTTGTGGGCCATCTGGAAATAATTTGCTTTCAATTAACTATCTTTCTCCCCATTCACTTTCCCGCCTTTGATGTGCATTCCAGGTCTGCCGCCGACGTAGCCACCCATGTCTGTCACGTAAAGCTGACGTCCCGCGCCTGCAAATGGAAAACACGCATGGCGCCAAGGCTCCCCTGGATACAAGTCAGGACTGGGCACTGCTAGTAATCGTTACTGCTTAAGAGGCGACAGCTTCTCACGTACAACTGGGAAAAAAAACAGAGAAAAGAAAACCAAACACAACAAACAAATAAAAGTCCAGTGCTATGTGTACACAAATTACTCACACTTCTATTAAATTCCTTCTTGTTTTAATACAGGAAAAAGCTCAGGGCTTAATTATTAACGAGAAAACAAAACTCCCTGGCACTGCCACCGTTGTCTTAAATTAAGCCGACTTTCTCAGTCATTACCACATACGTAAAATCAGGGCAGCCAGTGCGCTGCGACCTCTGACCACAAAGTCAGCGTGATGACTCATCAGCCCAAGCGGGGCTGCCGTCAAGCTCATTAGCGCCAACACCCTTCCCGTTGTCAGCCCCTTGGCTGGCCAGGTTGCCTGTCGCTTCCGATCACGAAAGCATGGCGGCTACCTCACGGGAGTTGAAAGGAAACCGACGCAAAGCCTTTAACAAATAAAGACGTGAAAATGAACTAATTCCACAAGAAATGTCCCCGCTGGTGATGAACCACGATTAACACAGAGTACCCAACTTTGGTCAGCTGGCTGCCGTAACATTTTCAATTTGAGAAGAATCCACACGCATTTACATATAGGAGTTTTATTACCTTGTAAATAGTCTGTACAGTTTACAAACTCCCCAAACACTCTTGATATAGCTATTTTTAGGTTTATAATGTAATAATATATATTACAAGATTTCTTGCGTGAATGTGACAGTCAGAAAACATAAGTGGATGTTCATTTGCATGGTTGTTTTAGCAGATTTTTTTTATAACAGGATTTTCATTTTGACCTCACAAACATTAGAAAGATCTTTAACAGCCTGTCAGGTTTAACTGACAAAAGAAGCCTCTTCTTGGCAGTAATTGCAGTCGATGTCGTCCCCCTCTTCCTGGCTGAAGTGTGCTGTCCTGGGGATTTACGCCTGACCTCAGTGTCATGAGGCACCGTGCTTAATGGGGGAAAGCAGACTGCAGACAGTAAGAGACACTGAGAGGAATGCTGTTTGTGTGTTTGGGCGGTTGTGTGTGCAAACTCACGGTTTGGGGCCTTCCCCTTGCCAAAAAAACACATGCATTCTAAACATTTTTGCAGGGTTGGAGAGTCCGACACTGGAGGAACAGCTGGGGTCTTCTCCAGCTGCAGCTCGTCATCCTGGGTCTTAAGGTCTCTCTCCTATGACCCTGCTGATGCGTAGCCAGCCCTCAGAGAGATGTTCAATTGCGTCAGCGAGGCTCCAAGGACATCAAAGCAGGGGAGAAAGGTGGAGGCTAAGAGCAGAGATTTACGGTGTTTGAACAAACCTGTGAAACTCGGGTCAATTGGTCAGGTGGGTGTGGCCCGTCATCTGTTCCTTTGCTCCCACTTTGCAGATCGCTGGATGGAATAGAAACCATCCCTGGGCTGAAATGGGAAACATGTGAGGAATCATGTTTATCTGACAACAGGATGAGTACATACTGTAGGGAGGACATTTGCTTCTATGATGGTGTAATCCCTGGTTGCATGAGCGTGTTCTGGTCCTGCCACTTCACAGCTCTGCGAGTCCCCTCCTTCACGCGGCTGCATTTTCTCTGAAGCGCTTCTGGTTCAGAGTGCCTGTGTACTGGGGTCGAGCTGCTGTTCCAGATCTGCCCGCCTGACGTCACCTCACAGACAGCTTGCTCAATCAAGTATTTGCTCTGCACCTTCTCCTAGCCACCTGTTGTTTCCTAGGCGACCCAGACCAAGCTTCAGATCCCAGGGTGGGGGATGTGTGCACCATATACCACAAAAGATCAGCACTACCTTTCATCTCCATTTCCAAGGTGACCGTATGGCCTTACATTTGCTTTTAGCCAGTAAAATAGTGGTTAGCTAGCTAAGACAGCTTATGTCATTAGCAAGACTTGTTAGCTCCCTAAGACGTTACATTAGTAGGAATGATTAGCTAGCTAAGACAGCTTGTATCATTAGCAGGAGTGATTAGCTGGCTGTGATAGTCTGTTACATTAGTAGGAGTGGTTAGCTAGCTAAGACAGCTTGTAATATTAGCAGGAATGGTTAGCGAGCTAAGACACCTTATGACATTACCAGGAGTGGTTAGCTGGTTGCGACAGCCTGTTACATTAGTAGGAGTGGTTAGCTAGCTAAAATAGCTTGTAGTATTAGCAGGAATGGTTAGCGAGCTAAGACATCCTGTCACATTCGATTGGCTAGATAAACCAGTCTGTAACATTAGCCTGAATGGTCCTGGGTGGCCTGATTGGTTTGAATCCCAACCATGGGGATTCAGTATGTTCTGGGATGTAGGGTTTGCATATTCTCAATTTGTCTCATCCAACATTCTCCAGTTAGGCGATCTAGTATTTGTAAACAGCCCAGAGGTTGTGCAGGGTGTTCCTCTGCCTTGTACCCAGCCTCTCCGTGACCCTGTACTGGCAAAGCGCTTGGAAGGTGGATTAATGGATATCATCCCTCTTCCTGGTTATTTATCAAAGCTGAATTACTTTTAAAACAACTGAAGCCTAACAAAGATCTATGAACAAAAACTAGATTTCATGCACAGTGTTGCATTGAGAGATTTGGACACGCTCAACGAAAGCCCGGTGCTGCACCTCCGTCTTTGTGTATCTTGGCACTAAGATTCTGGATACTCCACAGGCAAATCTATTCAACCAAATACGCCCAGATCGTTGTTTAATTAAGTTTACATTTTCAATTAAACAAAGACAAGGCATCAAGTTCATCCACCAGTTCCCACGTTGATCTATTGTTAAACTCATGTAGAATTTCATAAATATTTTGAAAATGAAATAAATGTTTTATGCATAAATTCTGTGAAATGTATGCAGCATTTTTAGGTAAAGGTACGGTAAAAAAAAATATGTTTATATAAAATATTTAAAGTAAAATGGACACATGGTACATGTAAGTGTGTTTAATCTGGCTCTCAGTCACGTTACACACACTGTATATATATTTCTTTATGGGGGGGTGCTGAATTAGGTTTACCACTTCTCTGTTTATATTTGTTTTCTGCAAAAAAAATTGAATGAGGGTAATATGGCAGCCATAAGCACCCTATTCTTTTCACGGTTTCTTTAGTCCATGACACGTTTAGAACATGAGAAAATAAATATGCCATTATATTCCAGCGGGTTAGATTAATCCTCCATTATTTTTGCCAAGGGACCCAAAATCAAACACGTGTGCTTGGTTCAGCCAATTCAGCCACCCCCCCCATCCCCTGTAATGGAAGTTTCCATCCCGTCTCCTGTCAGATCTCTAGGTTAACAGCTGCAACCTGTTTGGCCCTCAGATGAAGAACCTGGGGACTGACTAGAGACTTGTTTAATGATGTTTTTTTAAAAAAAATGAGGGGGGGGGGCATGGGCTTGTTGTCTTTGGGCATAACTCAAAGAACACCTTGGGGGGGCCCTAGTGTAGTGACTGGTGGTGGCCAACAGGGGGCCCCAAATCTTTGGGGCCACATGCAAAGGGGGCCACATGCCTGTTGCCAATCTGGAGTATTTCCTCAGTACAGATAAAACCTTAATTATAGGCGAGTACCTGAGTTGGATGAGTCACATAGCGGCTTGACGTCCCCTGCCACGCTTGATGACGTAACACTGTGCAGCTGAGAGACAGCCAGCTGCTTTTGGGTGACAGTGGAAGAGGTCTGTATTTACTCTGTCTGGACTGGAGTATTAAGTGATCCGTCATAGTAAGCCAAATAACTGGAGAACAAGATTAATTTGACGGTTATCATTTGATGATGTATTAGCTCACTTTCCCAAAATTATGTAATGACCCAAATGTCAAGAAGGCATACTTCAACTACAAGTATATACAGGAGGACAGGATACAAATACTGTTTATACTGTATAGGTATGCACACATCAATTTCAGTCTATATTTATGATCTATGTAGTGATTTCTATGTGCAGATCTATGGTCTGTAAATAAAGACAACGACTATGAATCTGTTTTGTCTGTACAGCTAGTAAATACATTTTGTTGCCGACATGTTTTGAGTCACACTTTGGGGACAATTTGGTCCTCATATGTGATCGATGCAAACCCGTACACACACACACACACACACACACAGAAATCATCACATGTAATCATATCTGTAATCATTCATTTCTATAGGAAAAATGCTACATCTAACTATGACAACCTTAACCCCTACCCAGCCCTAACTGTAAGTAACCAAACAATGGAGATAAACGTTTTTTCATTTTTAGTTTTTTCATTGCAGTCACAGATTTTAATAAAATAGAGCTTTCCGATACCTTACCACAAGGTAAGGCATACCTGGACTACACATGCACGCACACACATGCACACGTAGATGCACGGACACACATGCACATGTAGATGCATGCACACATACACACGTACACACCACAAAGTACACCTGTGGATGTTTTCAGCTTCTGGAGCTACAGTTTAAAGCTCTTTTTTTAAAACCTAAGTAATCTTGGTTCCAAAACTCATGCTTTGGGACTGAGCTTTACTGATTTCCATTAATATGAGCTACCCTCATGTACACCCTGGTTGGGATGATGTGTCCTGCTCCCACGTATGAAAAATTTGTTTCTCAATGGGTTCAGATGCTGTACTTTTGGTCAGAATGTTGTGGCTACTAATCTCCCTCTTGCTGGCCCAGCTTTCACAAAAATAAAAGGGTATAATGCTTTGAATTAAATTGTCTCATAAATGAGTTGTTCATACTGTGCTTTGCGGATGCAGTCCGAAAATGGTAAAGATTTCCCCCAGTAACTAGAAGTGCTCAGGAAGGTTGTGATTCCTTGAGCTTTGTGATGGGTGGTAAAGTCTGACAAACTCGTCATAATTAGCACCAATTAACAGTAGAAGCATCAGTTCTGTCAGCACAACGCAGTAACTGGCCTGCTGCTGTGCTCTGTTTTGTCTGCTGCATTTCATGTGTTTATTGTTGTAAGATTTGTTCAAATCTTTTCATAATGCTGTTTTGGGAACTCGAAAACAGCCAGAGGCCCATAGGGGTAGGCACTGGGTGGTCGCCTTTCAGCTTGTGTGGAAAACTCCCCCCATAGCCTGTTTCGTATTCACAGGAGATCCGTTCCATGTCTTTCTGGAAAACTCAGATCCATCCATACATTTGCAATTAGTTGTTCATAGCAGGGAGTTCAGTATTCTGTTAATTTATACAAATATTTATATATTAATGTTTGACTGTGTTGCTATGGGAACTGTGCGTGTGTGTGTGTTTGTGCTTGTGTGTGTGCACACACACACACACACACACGCACACATACACACACACACACATACAAACACACACACACTCACACACACACACACACACACACGCACACACACACACACAGACACGCACACACAC
>JABFDZ020000001.1:49662304-49680950 GCA_019775955.2 Pollimyrus isidori
TACCTACATTGCCCAAAACGAAATAAAACAAAACACCAAAAAAAAAAAACTTTTGAAATTGCCCCCCCCCCCCCCCCCCCCATGTTTCCCACGATGCAATGCTTCCCATAATAGTTTAGCCTCTTTGTGTCTATGCTGAAAAGGGAGGGCAGGGTCAAAGGGCTAAAGAGACAGCAACACCAGCATTAAACCCTGCAATCGTTCACTTCTAACACTCCCTAATTACCAGCAAGGCGAACATGAAGTGAAAAACAGAAGACAAAATACTAGCGGAGACAGATAGATTCATGAGGGGAGGCCCTCCAGTGGCCGTCAGAGGGTGTGCAGCACCAGCAGGGGTATAATCATTATATATCTTTACTGAAGACAGCTGGTTCTCCAGGTGAGCCAACTGACACCTGACAAGATTGTTCTTGTGAGCCGTACGGAATGCCTCAAACCACTGCTTTAAAAAAAAAAAAACATGTAAACAGCATTTGTTTGACATGCTTATTATATATTATACGGCAAGAGGTGGGGTGGGATGAGTTACATAGGACACCTAAGGCCTCAGATTCACTTTTCTGAGATTGCTAGCAAAGGGCCTTAGATTGACATATGCATGGACAATAAGGTGATGCCCATTTTACTAACTGTTCCATTTTTTCCTGAGGTGGGGGAGTTTCCTGGGGGCTTAGGATATAGCCTAAGATAACCTGTGCATTAATCCCTCCCTGGATGTACATGTAAGACACAACACGCCCGATAAACATCATTTATCCACCCATTTACAACCTTGAGCCTTCGTGTCGAGCATTCGAAAACCTGGTGAGGAAACCGATTCATCAAAAATGAAGACAAAAATACATTTGAATAACACTACGCCTCTGGGAACACACAACAGGGGAATGCGTCAAATAGACATGATTCTTCCTGAGAGGGTAAATTGTTTAAAAATAGTGGACTGGCACAAAAAATTACAAAACCATTTCTGTGAGTGGGTCTGCTGGTAAAGCGCTTTGCAACTTCTGGTGATACTGTGCCTGACATTTTGTGACACACTTGTGTATACATTTCTGACCATACAGCTGTATATTTACCAGTTGTACCAATAAAATGACACCTCGTATCCTGCACTGGGAACACTGCTGTCCTGTCTTGGTTACTCATTTACTGTCTTAACTCAGTGGATTTTCCCACAAGTGAAATCTCTGAGAAAACAGCCTTGGGAACAGTGATGGCATTAAGTTTGCTCAAAGTGACTCCATTTAATTAAAATGAAGGGAGTTCTGATGACTTCATATGGGAAAAGTAGCAAGGCAATAATACTGGGAAGTACAGATAAGAGAATGTGGACAGGTGAACAGTTTATTAGAGTTGGTCGCTAATGGACTTATAGAAAACATTAACCTAAATTACTGAAAGAACCTTGGTACCACTAATGAGAGGATGTGATGGATGAGTGGAAGAAACGATGAAAGCGATGAGCACACACTCCCAGCAAGACAAAAGCCAAAACCTGCTGCTCTTCCTCTCTTTACGCCTTCCTGACAGTAGTAACACGCTACTCTAATCAACAGCCCCATCTTATTTAGTGATAGCTTTCTTCAAAGTGATGTACATCTTTTGAAGAAGTAGGGTCAGTCAGTCCCTGAAATAACTGGCTCTTGCTGAAGGGCCCAGAGGTACAAACACCTTGCTGAGTCTGAGATTTGAACCAGTAACCTTTAGATCACAGGCACACCATCCAAACCCACTGATACACCCATGCCCCCATCTTATATCAAGATTCCACCACATGGTCCTCCTGACCAATGCAACAGTGCATAGGTAGCATCTCACTCGAACCTCTGGCTTCAGTTTATGATCTTTAATTGCTCCCCTGACGAGAATAATGATCATGTATCGTATCAGGTGGAGCAAGCAGGAGGTGCCGTCTCCCATTGTCAAAAAAACAGGTGATCTTCTGCAGAGATTACTGAGCTTTCTGCTTGCATTTGTTACTTGGGTTTGGGTTAAACCAGGCAGCGACTGGCGCTTCATGTTAACACGCAACTTAAAACAAACACACACAACAATTTCTGCATATACTTTCATAACAGACGGGAATACATTTAAAGTTCACCAAACCTTGGATAGCTCCTACTCTCTCGATATGTCATCACCTGTTTCTAGAACCCATACAAACACCGGTTGGTTGTTCTGTTAAGTTTTTTTTTCCCAGCACCTTCAAACTTCAAGACCTGGTTGCCAGAAAGGCCCGGTGGTTTGGCTACCATGATGTACATAAAAATACTCAAGATCCAGGCCAAACCCTTCAAACAAACAATATAACTGCATGCACTTCATAAAAACAAAGTAGTTATTGAATTCTAGCATTTTTGATGCATCAAGAGCCACTTATACAATTAGATGCGTGGTGACTCAGATCCAAGAGAGCATGGATGCTGGACAGAGAGACATCGATCCATTTCAGACACCCGAGCACTGAGGGCAATTTACCGTCATTAGCTCATCTGGGTTGCATATCCCTAAGGCACCATAGCATTAGCATCATCATAAATTCCAAGAAACTCTGCTGAGATTACGGTCACTGCAGCCCCTCAGTGCTTTTGGGAAATGCCACCCTGCACGTCATGCTTGAGGGCCATGGCAGTAAGCCCACACAAGCTAGATGCAGTCCTGGACCTAGGGTACTGATTTGCTCCAGTTCTCAAGGAGATAGAAGCATAAGCTTTATTATCCACTAAACTTCTGGGGTCCTTGTAACTGGTACCAGTGTAACACAAGCAGGGCACAAATATGAAATGATGCTTTATTTGTAATTTTTGCAAGTGTGACTAAAGGAACATTGGAATGCTTGGTAATAGCAGTCATGTATAATGAATTATAGATACCTTCATAATTCAGTATAATGCATTCATAAAGTATTGTGAACATGGCTATAACTATTTTTAAAAAGACACAACAAATTCTATCCATGTTTATTATGCATTATGAATTCCAGTAGTGACCATTGTAATGCATTATGAAGGTATCCATAGTGCATTTTGAAGCTGTCAGCAGTAAAGTATTCTTGAATGCTTCTTTTCACATATCCAATCTTACTGTCTTTTGAGAGACACACATATATAGATATAACAGTTCAGAGTGAGGTTTGGGGTTACAACAGAGGGTCAGGCCATTGATCTGACGATCCTAGAGCATTCTGGGGAGTTAAGGTTCATGCTCTAGGGCCCAAGGGAGATGTGAGTAGTCTGCTGAGACACAGGCACAAACACAGACCTCCCAATTACACAGAAGTAAAACCCTGTTAAAACTGGTTTAATCACAATAAGGTAAAATCCTGAAGCTGCATGTCATGATAAATCCCAATGGATTCGGGGATATCAAACCCAGAACCCTGTGACTACAGCACTGTTAATCATCTAAAGACTAAAGGGCTATGCTCTGGCTCCTCGTGGCTGCAGGCAGTCTGTGATCTTTGTCACCAGTGACAGATTTCGGAAAACAATGAACTTCACAAACAGAGGATAAAGCAAGGCAAATTTGTTTTTACATTTTACTCACCAGTACACAGCTTCTTGAAAGCGGAGAAATTAAAAAGGAACAAATCTTGTTTACAGCTCTGCACACAAACTGTTTTTTTAGGTACAATACAGCCTGTCATAGCTCATGGAACACAGAGTCACTGCTCTCTACACTGGCTAATAAATCCTTGGGTTCTACTTAGCTCTGTTCCACTTTGTGATGTTATTTTTCCTTCTGCATTTGCATTGTAAAATATGCTTTATTATTTCCCAGAAATCTTGCAGCTGCATGACAGAAATACAACAGGAACACACTAGCCTTGGACAAATTAACGTTTATTTGCACATGGACATGCTCCCAGTAAAGCAGGAAGACATGTGATGGCGTGTACTGTCGCTGCACTGATTCATGTTCCTGTATTGAGCGTCTGCTTCTGCAGTCACATGATGTCACCGTGAGAATTGGGGCAGCCGCTGCGGGTCACATGGGAGTCGTGAGGGACTTCCAGGAACTGTTTTCTAGAACAAGCTAGAAGAACGTGATCACTGCAATTTATTTTCATGGTTTGTATCACCAAGTGTGAATTACTTTCATTTGCCTACATAATATTCTGTGAATGCTAATTAATCATTATAATAATATGTACACTAATAAGTACACTAAAAGTAAGTACACTAATGAGTACACTAAAAGTAAGTACACTAATGAGTATACAGAAGTTATTTGCTTGTAGTGCTAAAACTTTTATGAATTTGTACAGTAATATTTACAACATGTCACATAAAATGAGGCTTTGGAATAAACTTTTTTTTATCTTGATATTCTCCATGTTGTTCTTCAACTTTTCTATTTAGATTTTCGTTACTAATTGTAGTTTACAGAAAAGGTTTTCAGCATTTCTGTTCTTTTACCTCTTGCACTTGCAACCCATATAGAATTTAAAATTTTAAGAATTTCTAATTGGTTTTTGGGCAGCACCAGTGGTTGGGGTAGGAGGTAGGGTGCTGTCTACAAGCCTGATAACACAACACTAGATTATAACTATCTCAGATTTGATGCTGCCCACCGTCAGGCCTTAGGGACCAGAGTCCCTGTCTCACTTCCACTTTTTGGTAACCATCCCCTGCTGTGTGTTGACATATTCCCTTGTCAGCTGCCAAAACACATAACCCATAGGTGTGAGCAAACAAACACAAAAGCATGCATACACACTGCGACACACAGTCCCAAATTGGATGTGGGCTTCTGACATTCAGAGACTAATTGGTTTTATAATGCTGAGATGTGATTGGCTGACAGCCCCCAGGATGTGCCTCTGACCTTCTTCATTATTTCCCCCACATACACACAAACACAGGCCTGTGGACTACATTCAGAGACTCTGTGAGCTTGACCTTTTCATGGAATAATTGATAAGAAACAATTCCAGACAGGGAAAAAATGTAAACCAGTATATGTACAATAAGAAATCTGGGACTTGTGTCAAAAATCTAGGAATCTACAAGGTTCTATAATAACAATATATGTACAGTAGGATAACTTCAGTCAATGACTTTGTGGAGTCTTCTCAATACCACTCAAGTTGATACACACCAAAAAAGTAGAGATAAGACATTCGGTATGTCATTAATTGGATTCTCCTTGTAGACCTTGACCTAGAATGTGTAGATTCCTGGAGTGACCTTCTGGAGCCTGGAAGACATGAATGACTGGATTTGACAACAAGAAGGCAAGAGATTGAGAAGATCCAGTAAAATTCAAGGGCACATTGACCCTGGCCCTCGGGTACTAAAGACAGGGTTAGTATGACCCCCGACCCTCACACAGCTGGACACCTCTGCTCACATCGCCAGAGGTCACAAGCTCGGCTGTTCTCACGTCCACTGCCAAACGACACGGCGTTCTGCCTGAGAGGAAGAGCATAAGATAAACATATGATTAGTGTTATTTAAACAGAGGAAAAGAGCATTGGGGAGCTGTGCATACTACAGAGGAACAGGGACATCAACTCGGAGTGATTCTGTCTTTGAGAATCATGTAAAAAAAGAAGTAAATACTGGCAGGTAGATGAGAGACACTTTGAGGTATTAAAAAGGAGAGAAAATGTCAAAATTCATGGGTATGTGGAGGCTTTATTTATGTGTCCATGTCAAGGGGCGGATTAAGTGGGGGTTGGGGAGAGATGGAGACAATATGAATGTTTCTTTGGAATTCCTGGATATTCCCATCAAATGGGCTAAACTAACTACTCAAGAATTGGCTGCACTACTACAACTGGAAGCAGGTGGCGTCATTTCAAGAAGGATTGGGAAAACGGGATGATGGACTTACGACATACACTTCCTACCACTTCACCAGCCACATCGAAACCAAACCACATCCAAAACAACATCCATGTGCAATGAAGCAATCTTGAATCCAAGCTAAATATTTCTTAGTCTACTCATTATTTGACGCACTTTTCTGGGTGTTTAATACAGTAAATTGAATTTTGTCATGCTGAACTGCAGTGCTTTGTGAGACAGTGTTAGGTGTGACATTGAGGTGAGTTCATACACAATTTACTTTTTAAACAATTACCAAAACACCTGACATCATACCATGAATCACCAGTGGACCACAGGTCATCACTGCGTCATGTACATTTGACCTAAGATACTAGTGATTGTTGGTCTGATCCAGCACTATTGCAAACCTAATGGACCTGCTTCTAATGATGACTGCGTCAAGTCACCCAACCTCCACAAACCCTGCGACTTCACTCTATCACGTGTCCAGTCATAGTAATCAAAATAACACTGGTGTTTTTAGCATGCTGCTGTCAAAAGGGACAGTTTACCTTCTTGCACTAAGTGTAGCAATTATAGTACCCTTTGCAGGAATGCATTTGGTGACATGTTCCTTTATCAAGGTTTATAGAAAGTCAATAAGACACAATGTCACAGATTGGACCCAATGGCAGTATAAAAACATAATGTCAGTGTTATGTCTACTGTATTGAATGTAACATTGCTTGAAATTGGTGCTAACCGTTGCTCATTTTTTTCAAACTTGTCTACTTAAACCCTCTCTTCACATTGTCGTTGTCTAAAAGATAAAACATTTGCCGAGTTTATACATCAAAGCCATTTTACTTGGATTGTATTCATACTACAAGATGCCTTAGATGTAACGATGCAGCAAGATGTGTCTGACAAGACTCAAAAAAAGATCAACACTGCCCCCTACAGTCAGTTACCAAACGTTCAAATGTACAGCAGGGAAGGAAAAAAAAATGCTTTCTAAAGGGGTTACTGCAGTCTGTTTCCACGATACTAGAGCATCAGCCATAGAGCTGTGTGTACGGTTGGAACAAGAACACATGCGTGATGGCAAAATGTATTCCTGGCACCTAAGTAACATATTCCACAAACTGTGAACAACCTAGTTATAAACATGTATTGTTACAAGCCCAATGTGAGTCTAGGCTGTCCAAACAAGCTAGCCTGTGGGAAAGCCGCTTACTCGCCCGGCACACAATAAGGCTTTGCTCTGACTGTGTAGTACTGTCCCTCACATTAGCTTCACATCAGGGTCTTGTGGTGAGTTGTGTGGTCTTGGCCTGAGTTCCATAGCCAAAGTTGTGCCAGTGACTTACATTTCAACACATCCCAGCTTTGTGTTTTCCGTAAGGCCCTTTGCGTCCGCCATCCCCCAGAAGCGTATCTGATCCTCAGTACGCCTCATTACGGAAAGCCGCTCCGCAGTCACCAGGCAAGGAATTACAACATTAAAGCTGCCCGGAGCACCTTTAGCACTAAATATGCTTCAGTATGCTGTCCGAGGGCCGGACTAACGCTCGGTGCTTAGCGCCTATCTCAGGGTCGGCTGACAAAATAGCAGTTTGTAATTGCATTCAGCTTTATGCTGTCCTCCCTTTTCAACAGTGACCTTGAGAGAACAGAGCTGGCTCTAACTGCTGACTTTGTTTCACGCATTTCATGTCAATTTCAAGGATAAAGGAGAGTGACTTCATGTAAATAACATCGACAGTCTCAGGGCAATTTTTACAGTCAAAACAAAGGCTGTTATACTGTCTTTAATGCTACTCTATTTGTACTGTACTAGTACTCTAGCAGTACTACATCAAACAATTATAATAATAATAGTAATACTATTACTTCCGTCCATGTCTGTAATGGCTACTCAATGCAAATATGTTCTCATTCATTCAGAGCTTGCTCCAGGATGCGTAAGGTTCAGACCAGCATACACCCAGAATGTGAATGGCTCATCAAAGTCAATAAATCTGAAAATAAGAAGCGGCGCTCCACAGCAGAAGACCACCATTGTCAACTTGTCAACAGATTTATTGGCATATGCAGCACATTTTGTTTCATTATAGTCTTCAGACAACTGAGGAACGGAATGCGGTTTAAATTTCACAGAAAGGCTTTGTAGTGACGGAATTCACGCCATGAAAAATGCACATCTCCTAGAGGGCAAATGTACCCATTTGTGCAAGTGGACTCTCATAATGATTCATCTGTGTAGCAAGATCTTCCTGCAATGACAGAGCTGAGGAACAGGCCGCAGCTTCGACTGTAAAAGGGGAGTTATGGTCTGTACTTCTGGTCTGTGCTTTGTTAATCTCTGTTTAGCGGAAAGACACATAAAGTAAGATTTTCATTGTGCAGTGGAACTGACTGTTTGCTGTGCACATGGCAGATAAACTCTTGCATTTTGAATCAGGAAATGTTGTGTTGGTTACCTGATGCCATCCAAAGACATGCTATTAGAATAACTGGTGTCTCTAAATTTCCTATAGTTATTACTGCCTGCATATTTCCAGTGATGGACTGGCATAACCATCCAGGGTGCTATATGCTGCTCCAAGCCATCCCCCGTGTTACAAGCATCTAGAAGATGTACGGATTACAATAATCCAGGGCTGGGTTGCATATTGATGATTAGTACCACTATGCAACATGGTATTATTCATTTTTGCTATGGATAACAAGCATTGGCAGCCTCAAGTTGAACTCAACCAGACAAGAGTATTTGCTGTCATCTACCTCTCTGTAATACAGGATTTAGAATGTGGTTGTTTAGTGGGAACATTTCACATTTGGTAAGGTTCCTCTAAGAGGAATTCTATTGCTACGTATTGCCAAATGCAATCCCTCACTAGCGCAAAGAGCAACCCACCTGACTCCAGATTGCCCCTTTAGTCACTGAGCTGACCCCTCTGACCGCAAAAGCCCAACAACAGTATAAGACTATCCCATTTCCACTTGATTGTTTTTTGTAAAATGAATGCATCAAAATATCTAACTATGAGTCTAGAAGGTGATAATGCAAGTTGAGGCAGCAAGATGGGTTTAAGAATGTGAGAAGGCATGAGAGACCAAAGCAATCTATTTCATCCCTGTTTCGTAGCTTCTGGAATAATTACAAGCCAGACTCTCCCCTCTTTGGTCCTAGATCCTGCATCTCCCCTGAATATAATTACCCATCGAATGGTCCACCAACACCGCGTCCTTGAACTGCTTTTATTTGCATGAGTTGCTGGATTTTAATCAGGCCTGTGATGTTGCAGATACCGCTATGAACTTAGGTGGGCAATGGTAGCTTCATAGTTAGGGAAGTGCATTTGTAGTTCACCGATTGTTGGTTCGAATCCCTGACCTGCAGGGTACTGCCCCCAAGCACAGTTCCCCAGGCGCTGAATTAGCTGTCCTCTGCTATGTCACATATGGGCTAAATGAAATTTGTTGCTGTGGTGTGTCAACAATGAGCTTAACTTGAACTATTATAGAATAACCTGAACTTAATTCTAAGTGCAAAAAACACAGAGGGGAAAAAAGACAAGCTAATTTTTTCTTACTTTTACCAGCATCAACATTTCTGCCTTAGCAACCTTTTATATGCACTTTTTAAAACCTTTTTTAAAAGGCACTTCAGGTATTTAATGCTCAGAGGTCGGATTTAAAGGTAACTTTCAGATCTGCTTTGTTACCTTAGGGGACGGAATAAAATAATAGCGATCACTGTGATAAGTGATTGATGCCGTCTGTGAGGCAGAACATTGGGTACTTGGCTAACATTCATTTTGACCAAGTTTATTCTCTTCATACGAGCAAGAACAGGAAACATATGAGAATCCCATCCACTCCTGTGGTGGGCATGCAAAAAATCAAAACCATCCACCATTTGTTCCATATCTGAGCGACGCTGACAGTCCTCAGTGTACAACCAGACTGGACGCCTGGGTTAACAATGTAGAATTCTGGGTAATCGTAACCCTAGGGTTTTCGCCGTTTGCCAGTCCTAGTGTTGTAATTGGGTGGGGGGGGCTTTTAGGGGCCTTGCAGACACAACTTGCCCATCATGAAGCACATGGCTGCCCCTTTCCTTGCCTGACAAGAGTTATAAGGTCATTGACTTTTCCATTCAGTTTTTGGTAAAACCTGGAACTCCTACACTCCCACTGCTAAATTGTATCTCAAAATCCAGATCAAGTGAGGTTTAAAGGGCATTATTTAGATATATGCTGGTCTTAAAGCAGGAGGAAAACATGGACACTGTACTACCCTGTGGACCATGTCTCTATAAATAATAGGGCTTCCTGTAGCTGGGTGTGCCACAGGAAGTCCTATTTTTTTCCTAATGCTGTGAATAACTGGGAATCTAAGCAGAATGCATAGAGCAGCAAATCAGAAAATGGGTCATCTGTGCTTGTTTGGAGTCTTTGCCTGTTTTTAGACCACGTCCTTTGTAAACACATAATGTCCTTCATGCTTTTTTAAGCCACTTGATCATGTCAGATACCATTATCTAGCTTCCCTTACATTTCCTGGTAGCTCTTGACCAGATGGTTGTTGGGTCAAGTCCAGGGAGGGGTAGCTGTAGTAAGCAAAAGGAAATGACATAATTAAATCTTCAGTTTCATAAATCGGTGATTAAAAGCATGTGTCACCTAAGCCGGGACGGGTGATTATGATCCTTGGTTGAGCTTTCCAGGACGAGGGAAAATGTGAAAACCCAGAACATGGCAGTAGCCTGGCCTCCCCATGGCTGTTTTAGCACTTCAGAGCGGTTAGCCGCAGCATTTCTCCACCGGCGCTGACCTCCCTCGCACCCGGATGGGAGCCAGTTTACAGTGTGGGGTTCTCCTACCTTCCTGAACTTTAGTGAAGAAGAGGGCATGTCTGTTAGAGTCATACTGTAGTGGAAACAGGGTGGAGGAAACTGTGGCCCAGGTTCTGGAGCAGCCTCCCCACCTTAAGCCCGACCCATTGATGGGTTTACAATGTGACTGTACCCTTGATTTGTCCCCTCCCTCCATGAGGCGATACTTGACCCTGCCTGGCTGATGGACCAGGTCCAGCTCAGGTCTGGTCCATATTACGAGTCATTAGACACTGGGACAGAGCTTCCAGCACTCAGGTACAGGACATAAAAGCGGATCCGACCTCGGAATGATCCACACCCACGCTGGGGCGGCTCTCTGCTTCCTGGATGGAGGGTCAGGGGGAGGTGGCGTGAAGCACTCCTCTGGGAGACATTGACGCCATGTGGGGTCAGGATGCTCTCCGTGGAGCCAGACCAGACTTCCTTCCTCCAGGAGAACCACGCCAACTCAGCCTACTCCACCGGCCCTAATGAGGTCAGCAGATCCACACGCCTCGAAAGGGTGAGCAGCGTACTCTTGCAGACTTGGCCTGTGGTTTGGGATCCTCCCCTTTTCCAGTAGGACCAGATGGGGTGGCAGAGTTTCACACCCCGTGTCTCCATAGGTGGGAGCTTAACAGGGTGATGGTCAGCCATTACAGATACGCTAATATCTAACTACCTAGCTAACTAGATAGATAGATACTGTAGATAGATAGATAGATAGATAGATAGATAGATAGATAGATAGATAGATAGATAGATAGATAGATAGACTGAGCATTAGAAAGTCCTTGACTGTGCTTCCTATAAGAAACAGCTTTTTAATTGGAACAAATGAGATTTAAACAAAGAGGTTAATTTTGTAGATGGGAATGGGCAGGAGCTCATCATTCTGGCTAGGCCTCATCTGGAGCCAGTCCCGTAATATATATTGAGGTAACAGACTGAATGGCATCTCTGCTAAGTCACTCCAACTGTAGATACATTGGGCTAAGAAGGCTGTTCACCTCTTTGACAGAAGCTTACGTTCTTGAACTTAATCCTTTTATAATGAAATATTATGATCTGTTGATGAAATGTGAGAACCCTTATGTGTCACTAAGAAACCTGCAGGTGTTGAGTACGTCCCCTACATTGACCATCAAATGCCAACATAGCACCAAACAGAAGATTCTTCAGTAGCCCAAACCCTGGAGTCATGATAGGTTTTTATGCTGTGTTCCATTTGTCCTCGGAACTCAGATGCCGAGTCTGATTCAGAGTTTTGAAGCCAGAAGTGATCCAATCTAAGACGGTTGCACCCTTCAAAATCAAAGATGGCTGCACCCTTTATCAACAGAAGGGAAAGTTATAGTTGTATCCTGTTTAAGCACTACTTTTCATTTGTGTCTCATTAAATCGATCATGCAAACTATACCGCCTAACTTATCTGTGGGCGTGTTGTTACATAGTTTTATACATACAGTCCTATGCGTAATGTGTTATCAACTGATATCACTAACAATGGCTAACAATTAACCACTAGAATTGGATTTCATGATTAGTTGGATTATTTGTAGTTCGGGCTAATTGTAAGTGAATGAAGATAAAGGCCATTTTTACTGAGGTACTTTAAATCTGACAAGTTGTCCGGCTAAGCAAAAAATCTTGCTTTTTGACATGGGTCCATGGTGTTGCTACTTCTGTGGCAAATGGAACGCATCCGACTTGGTTTTCCCCAAGTTTTTAGTGGATGTGACATAATCTCAGCAACTGAAACTCGAATCTGAAGGCAAATGGAGCGCACCATCTGTGTTTCAGCTTAATGGCGACAGTTGGGAGTCACCTCCCCATGTGAACAGAGCTGTGGTGATGTAATGCTTTTGTAAAAACCTCTACAAACAGTACCTTAAAATGACTCAGCACAAACAGTACAAATTCGCTTTTTGCCATCATCTGCTCTCTTGAACTTACATGCATTTTTTCCCACAGCAATATATAACCAAGAGAGCAGGGCTAGCCAGTTCCTGAAGCATTTGGTGGCTATGGGCCTAGCTCTAGAACCTAATGCTGAAATTACTCTGCCAACCAGAACTTAGCAGAAACTATGGATAGGCCCAAGAATACTTAAGGATAGGGTTATGGATTCTCTATGTAGATCAAGGACAGAATTTACTTTGAAGACCTTGAGATCATCCGACCATCGGTGCATTCAGCTTTCCAAGCCAAAGACCATATTGACGACTGGAGCTCAGTGACATCGACAGGTAAGCGCAAACTGGGTGATCCAAAGTCCCACCGTTTTCATAAACTGGATGAGCTGCAGAAAGCTGGAACTGCACAAAAGCCAAAATGGAAACAAAGAGACACAACTGAAAAACAGAAGTTGCACAAATATGCCAGTTAAAGACTGAATCCGCGTCACTGGAAAATGAATTGATAGAATTCCTGGCCACATTCTCTTCCTCCTGAGCCGTGTTCTCGAGCGCTGATATGATTAAGATATGACCTGAAATGACTGCACATAATTTGAGATAAGGTAAAATTGTTGAAGGACTGACAATGGGCAATTTAGCAATCAGGCAGGCTGGAGAAATAGTTACCTCTGCGAGTTTGGCCAACACACCAGTATGGTTTTAATGTCGGAAGTCCTTCTCTGAATGGCCCATAGAGTTACTTCGACATGAAAGATTTGTGTAGTAGACATGGATACAGTGCCCCAGACAGAGGTCGGCATGCAAAATAAGTCCTGCTGAAGTTGTGTCACAGAGAGGAACAAAGAGGAACTTCTCAGTTAAAGTAAACCCATTGGCAGATGGCATGTGGGTAGAGTTAAACGGTAACCAAAAGAAAAAGAAGTTTCCAGTCTGTGAAGAGTGAACACAACGCAGGGGTGCATATGGGGGGTCACGTCCCACCCCAGTTTTATAGGGACCTTGATTAGTCCCCCTCATCTTTGAGGAGAAAAAAAACTTTAATAGGTAGGTAGCATCCCTAAAAATGGTGAGATATCTAAATACACAATGCATGTATTCCTATTGCCCTTTGTACATAGCTTCCAGTTTTCCACTTTCATGATGACTTACTATAATGACTAACGAAGAAAAAAAGGCTATAAAATAAGTCTATACAAGTCTATATAATCTATTCTAAGCCTATGTTGGATGCAATTGTCAACATAATTTCCCGTAGCTCACACTAATTTGTGTTACTGTAACAAAACTTTATCTAACATAAAATGATGTCTGTTAGAATAAAGCAATAAATGTATGAATGTGTTCTCACATAATATGTAACATTACAGTATATTGGTGTTCATTAAATATTAAACTCTACTGGGATAAAGTTAAACTTGCAACAGATTGCATAGAAAGCTGTCTGTTGTTTATGTTATTGTCCAGTCGGCCATTTGTGGATGATTGGCAACTCCTTTCCAGACAACAAAGTAACGACTTATGTCAGTAAAAATGCTCAGTGTGTTAAACTATTAGCATACATTGAATGCCTCATCAAACATAGCTGTGTAAGCTTGACAGTTGAGAGCTTTTGTTTGATCTCCCCCACATCAAAAATGTCTCCCGCACTCCTGCCTATTTCTACCATAAGACAAACTCGGATGAGAGAGGGATGGATCCTTGGGAACTCACTCATGAGACCAGGAGCAGCTGAATACAAACCAATGATGGCAGGTGGTCTCGTTCAACCAGAAATCATGTACTTATATTTGATATTTACTGTTGTTGCTACTATTGTTATTGGCAACACAACAGAACAAGCATGTTCCCCACAGCCTCAGAAAAGCTAGCACTATGACTCAGAAATCTTCTGTCGTCTAATCTTTAGTTATCAGGAATAAAACTTCAAGGACAGGAGTCAGTCGAGGGTCACAGTCGTGCCTGTGCCGGGATGACGGACGGCCATTGGGCTATCAGGTCTGAAGGCATACATATAGCACCGTAAGCAGATTGCAGGAAATGACCTCTGAAAACTTCCTCTGTATTGCACATCTCTCATCAGGTTCCAATGTGTTCCAGGTGCTGTTACTGTGTCACCGGGCCTGGACTTCCGCTTCTTGTGTCTAACTGCAGCAGCCACTGTCCTCGCCGGGCAGCACTTCCTGGTTCCTGTCAGACCCCCTCGTGCCAACAATGGGTGGCCATGAGCATGTCAGGAATGACTAAGGTGGGGTCAGTCATCTGACTGGCAACATCTGAATCACATTTTTGTGGCCATTAAGATCCCAGGGCAGAGGTAACAAAGTATTGTGCTCTCTCTCTCTCTCTCGTTACAGAAAACAAAGGATGGAAAGAGTTTGGGGTGATAATCTGACCATGCACATGGCACGTGTTACACAATGTGCAGCCGTGTTGATTGCTGTAGTAACGCTTGCCAGCTAGACAATATCGATGTAGCCAAGGCCGCTAAGTAAGGGAGAAAGTGAAATGTGGCCTTTAGCAGATATTGCTACATTATTAACATATCAGTGAAAAACTGTGTTCCACAGGAAACAGATGAAACGGTATCAAACGGAAAAGTCTGGGAACTTTGTGTCCAATTGCTATTTAGCAAAAAACAGTTGATGGGGATGGGTAGCCTTGGTTTGCACACCGATTCCTCTCAATCGATGTTGGTGGTAATCAACATCAACCATCTCTTGTTCCACAGATTCCATTCCTCATCTGCCCGGTGTCATCTCCACAACTATTTGTGGGACGTTTTTTGTGAGTCTGAGATGTCTGTAATGCTGGGTGAAGGGCGCAGGCTAATGCCTAAGATGCCCCACTATGTCTTCATCTTGGCTGACTTTCAGTATTTACTGATGGGAAACGTACTCCAGTTTTCAGCAGAGCGAGAGCTTGCTGGACATCCAGTGGATTCCAAACCAGATCTTTAGCTTCTAAAATATTGGCTGACCACATTTCATTCCCTACACATATTGCCATCCTAGAGCATCCACAGTTTTTACATTCTGATCTATTTTTTTGGTTCCAGGTCTCTTGTGCACAGAAAAGTCCACTGAGATGAGGCTCCAAAATCCATCTGCATAACAGGCAGCCTAGTTGAATAAAATTGGCATAAAAATGGCAGCCTAGTTGACCAAAAATCCCCAGAACCACAGACTGTACCCTTGGCTGTAATTCGGTGCTACTGTCTATGACCTTAATGAGGAAAAGTGAGTTTTTATGAGTCTTCAGTTGCCATGGTCACTGCAATCATTCTCTATCTGACCCAATCTGGGAGTCAGTTTTATTTGTTTTTCTAACCCCTCTGCCTCATTGTGGCCATTTGTACAGGGCCTCAGACAATATTTCATGAGACATCAGGTGGTCTGTTATATTGAAAAATATATCAGATCCCTAAGACAGACTGAACTGAAAGGCTGTTTGTAATATTAGATACTCTATGGCTGTACAAACCTCAGTGAAATACAGAGTTAGTTCCTGACCCAATCAACTGAAGATGAGATGTCTCTTCCCCCACAGTGCAGAAGCATAATTACAGCAATCAAAGTACCTGGTTCCCCTGGCTAACCCGTACTAAGTTTTATCAAAGCTCTGGAGCACCCCCAAGTGTAAGCACCAAGACAGGCAGCTGGGTCAGCTGTCCTATCCTTATGTGCATCAAGGAGGCCTGATGACAAGAGCAGAGAAGGAAGAGGTGGGAGAGAGACATTGTTTCCTCTGCCCAGGGCTCCGATGAGATGAACAGCTGGTGGGGGGGGCAGGCATACCCTGCGGACCTTGGCGTCAGTGGAGGACATTGGGAGGTCGGGTGGGGTTAGGACTTGCTGGAAACGTGACCAAATGGGGCAGCTTTTGACGCCGCCCTCACCTCGTCACAGTCTCTCAGGAGCTGGGGATCCATGTCTTTTAATGGCTTCCTGTGACATTCATTCGGGGGGATTTGGGGGGACCAGGGACGTACTTTGGCATTGGATCCAGCTCTTCCTTCCTGCCATTTATAGTCACATAGCCATTTTCTCTCTCTCTTTCAACCGCCTGCAATTTTGCTTTTATCTTCCTAGGTAGATATCTTGGGCAGATTTTCCTCAAAGGCCGATGAACTTTGATTGTGGCGGCACCACAGGCGTGGATCCAGCATGGGCTGCATTCACCCACTTTGTCCTTCCTCGATTGCCACTGAATTCTTGGAGTTTGTCAGAAAACAGGTCGTGTGTCCAGCGCTTCCGCGTTTTGATTTTAATCCAAAGCATCCTTCCAAAAGCCAGAAAAATTCAAAGAGAGCTAATCTTCGTTTAACATTGACCAAAAATACTGCACACTTGAACTTTTTCATCATAATTAAGATGTCAGTGTCTGCTTAATCAGAGTAGGACAGTGAAAATGATAAGATCAGAAGTCTGCTTGTAATATATGCATTTTTTGCTGCATGACCCATTCTGCCATGCACTTAACTCACTCCAGATATGGATTTTTTAAATGACTGTAAGTCGGAAGGAAACAAGCACACTTTTAATGCAGTCCCTTTTTATTCCCAACACAGCCCAACTCAATTCTCTCCAGATAATCCTGTTAGCCCCTACATTTTACAGCTGGATCAGGAAATTTTCAGAAATTTCAAAAATAAAATTACCCCCTTTTTAAGTGGCAACTATGGACAATAGCTAGTTTGCACAGAGGCTGACACAGAAGGTCTTTATGAATGGAATGAGAGAGAGAGAGAGAGAGTGAGAGAGAGAGAGAGAGAGAGAGAGAGATCTGGAAGCCTTTGACATGGTTTAGGGAATTATCTTCAAAAACCTGAGCAAATAAATAAATAAATAAACTACGATGCTTCGCTAATTGCAAACATGAGACAGAATTACGGAGGCAGAGGTGGAAACGTGGCAAGCTCCAGGAACAGTCCCCGCAGGAAAAAGAGGACTGGGCCCTGATTGGAGGAGAGGCCAGTCTGCTGTGCCGCCTTCGGCCTGCTCAGGCTTCTGAGAGCTTTGAGCCTTTGTTCTGTCCATGTGGGTGAGGAAAATCGATCGGTTCAGCAGGAAGTGTGTATTCTGAAAATGTCGCTGCGTTTCTCCTTGAACATCGGGCCCAGGATCCCTTGCATCTAATCCTTTTGGGTTTAGGATTAGTTAACAATTCTGAAATACCCAGCTTAGGTTTTCATAATGGCCACTCCAGGCTTTACAGCCAACTGGACAAGCTTTAAAAGTGATGGGCCTCCTTCACAAAAATAAATAAATAAAAGAATACCTCATTAAGTGTGCTACTCCTCGACCAACGGTCTGTAGGTGAGGGCTTTACGAGGCTGCATGTGCCCGGTGAATGGGGCGGTTCAGGTATCAAGGAGCAGTTTTGTTTGAAACGCGTGTCGGCCGTTAGCTGGGCCTAATGGTAGGCAGATGCTAGCTCGAACACCCCCCTCACCATTGCCGCAGCAGCGTGCGGTTTTTAAATGGGTGGAATAAAAAACAAAAATGCCCTAGCTGGGAGACTTTCCCCTTCCCGACAAACGTGTCGGTTTCCCGGTATCCACGACAGCACGAGTAACAGACGTCGAGGGTGGCCAATGGGATGAGAGGTGATGGAGAGATGGTCCCAGTGTCCCAGCCGTGACCAAAACAACGTGTCAAATTCATCTATTTTTTTTTGGTTTTCTGCTTTTAAGCATTATTAGAAAATTGTAACAGTCTGTGCTCAGTCTGAGTTTAGACTTGCATATCATAATGACAGATATACGGTTAGTTATTAAACGGCGATATTACCCGCTGACCTATTTTTGAAAGACTAATAGGAAACACAAAGAGAGTTTAATGCATGAAACGCTTTATAAAAATGGAGGGGCTCGGATATTCGGAAAAGGGGGGTAGGATGACCCCTTTCTTTTTTTTTCCAGTGGGAGCTGATAGTTAGATGCATTTCTGTGAGGGGGATAGAGAGTTAAAGGTCTTCCCAGGCACACCTGTGGTTGAGGTTGTCTGTGGGGGCCTGAATAACTTACCAGGTGGTTGAATCCCAGGTGGGGGGGGGGGGGTAGCAGA
>JABFDZ020000001.1:49708758-49720916 GCA_019775955.2 Pollimyrus isidori
ACACACACACACACACACACACACACACACACACACACACACACACACACACACACACACACACACACACACAATGAAACCAACAAACATTTTTCATAGTAGGTGACATTCACCCCACTCCATAACATTTCCTAGTAGAAAGGAAATACCCTCGTAATCAAATCTAGATCCCCAGACTGATGGTAATATCAGGAGTGATATTTAAAACTTGCTTGGAACCCTCACCAACCAATGCGCAGCCTGCCATGCGACACGCCTCCGCTATTCCACCAATCACAGAGGAGGCTACATCCACAACCAGCTGGCCGCAGGAGAAGTAATCCAGGAAGAAGAGGGGCTCTGCCCCCTGGGCCAACACGTCGTTCACACACATGGCCACCAGGTCTTGACCCAGGGAACTGTGACTGTTACTGGCCTGAGCGATCTGGAGAAATAAGAGGGCGGCAGGGAAGGAGAGCCACAGTTAGTGAGAGCGCTGCCAAAGCATGGAAGGTCTTCCATGTTCTAATTCATACTGGCCAACGGGCACCTTAAGCTTGGTTCCCACACCGTCTGTTCCGGATACCAGAATGGGATCAGTGAACCCTGCAGCCTTCAGGTCAAACAGCCCGGCAAAACCCCCAAGCTCAGCGGCACACCCTACAGGATAATCAGAGAACAATATGGTTTAAATTCAAAAACCCCGACAGGTGTTTTGCTCATGATAAACACATTAGTGTAACTGGGGTGTCTGAGAAGGGACACACACACAGACGCATGCGGTCCTGGCTGAGTAATTTGTCATCCTCATTTATATTCCTTACTGGGTCGATCCAGGGGCATACCTGCACGAGAGGTGGCTTTGGCCAGAGGTTTGATCATGTCCACCAGCCTGTTCCCAGCTGCAATATCCACACCACTATCTCTGTACGTCAGAGTCCTGGACAAAGGTGGTGGTGGGGGGGTAAATCGGGAGGCAAAGCAGCATCAGTGGTATGGTGGTCCTCTGGAAATGATCTGCATTGTATATCACTGGCCAGATTGAGACTCACCCCCAAAAGAAAAAGCCCAATACTTCCCCAATCCTTGAGGAAATGCACTGAGTTTTTTTCTCCCCAAACAGCAAACTAATCATTCAAGAATAACATTTCATACCTCCCCCATATCCAATTTCGGCAGTATCTTAGTGATTCAGATTTAATTAAAAAACGCCTCCAATTTGAATTAAAATGGTAAACAAATTGTACAAACAAGGACGTGAAACACTATTTGTCAGTTCCATCAAAGACAGAAGCAAGGCACTGTCACATGCATTAGTTCTCTTGGATTTATTTTTAAAAATACGCATTACAAGAGATTCAGCAGCATTTTATGACCCATTAACTGAAATCCATTGTCTGCGTACAAGTTGTGCTGCAGCTTTATACATCCTGACTAGCCTTCACTGGACGCAGCACACGCAGCGGGCCAGTATTACTATGGCCTGGGGGTATTCCAGGATGTTTTAATGAACCTACTGTTAACCATTAGCTTGAAGCCTAGTATAATAACTCAGTTTGGTGTAGTGACTCATCATGCCAATGGGAGATTTAAGCAGTTCATTATGACCAAAATATGAAGATTCTGGGATATAATGGAAAGCCTATGAATTACTGGTTTATGGGCCAGCGGTGTTGAAACGGGACTGCAGAGTCAGCCAGTCTGGAATCACCTGGTTCCGCTCAGAAAGCTGATGGCTCGGTGTCCGATGTCCCGGCGGAACACAGCCCCCGGGAAGCCTATGGCGGCCACGCCCTGGTTGGCCAGCTGGAGGGCGCTGTGGAGGTCTGGCCGCACGCCGGTGACCGTCAGCACACGCCCACCGCTGGTCAGCACCCGGCCCTCCTTCAGGATGGTTCCCGCATGGAAGACCTGTAGGCCGAGCTCCAGTGCCTGGGACAGACCTGGAGTGGAGGCGCAAGGGGACCGCAAAGACGCAACCTTAACCCACAAGCAAACATCACAACGGTTAAACTCCTCCTGCCTCCAACAAAAACACCACGGCCATAGGAACTGAGGTATCAGTGGAACACCTTAGGGCAAGGACTCCATACTGAAACCCGATTGCCATTTCATGAGATATGATTGTTATCTCCGGTGCCCCCTGGTGGCCTGGAGTTACCTGTGATCTCGGCACCTTTCTTGTACTCGCCGGGGTAGCCGCCGCTGGCCATCACCACAGTGACGGCAGCGCTCCTCTCCTTCCATTCGGGGGTGTTGGAGGCCAGCTTGCCCTGCAGGGTGTTCTGGAGGACCTCGAACAGGTCACTCTTCAGCAGTGGCATCAGGACCTGAGCAAAGAGGTGGTTGGATGTTTCCAGGACATTAGAACGCAACACTTCAAAATTCCACCAGGCGCACACTGTGATCGACAAACGTTTTTACTGGAGTTAAATATTAAGTCTAAAATACATTTCACATGATCCAATTCACTCAACAGAACCTAAAGCTTTCCTGCTGCAATCCAAACGCTCCCCCGTCATCACAAATACATCATAATGAAGCCCTACTCTTGCTACATCCAGAATACAACAATCACACATTCTTAACACAGCTGGGAAAATAAAAATGCTTTCCGACCGCGTTCCAATTTTGAAAGCCAGGCCAGCGGCGGACTGAAAGGACGCTCGACCTGCACAGAATAATCAAATGACCACCTGCCCCCTCCACTCTCACCTGACACTCAGGGTCGCCGAAGCGGCAGTTAAATTCCAAGACCTTCGGCCCCAATTCGGTGATCATCAGGCCTGCATAGAGGACCCCTGAAAGGAGGGCAAGATCAGGCGGGGAGGGGGGTGTCGGAGAGGATTACGGAGTCCAGTCACGCACGTGCTCCTCACCGACGGGGTCGCCCCCCCCACTCACCCACATACGGGCATCCTTCTTCCCTCATGCCGTCGATTGTCTTCTGCAGAACGCTCTCCTTCACCAGCCGGAGCATCTCCTCCGAAGCCTGGATTCATCAGCAGAACGGAACCCAATGCATTTTTTCCCGGACCTTGACTGGCAGTTCGTTCCTTAGAGGAAGCAGTGAAATTCCCAGCCCAAGTAGCTCGTTTCCAAGCTGGCAGTATGCCCAGCCGGAGGGAGCGTGGCGGGTACGGTCACCTGTGGGGCGGGGCAGTATGCCCCCATGCCCCCCGTGTTGGGCCCCTGGTCCCCATCCAGGAGGCGCTTGTGGTCCTGCGCGGGAGGCATCGGGGCGACAGTGACGCCGTCGCTGAAACACAGACACTGACAACAGTAGAAGGAGATGATGAAGCGGAACACTTATTTAAACAGGCACCGCCTGTAATAGCAGTGACAGACTCACAGTGACACAAAGCTTTTAATGATCCCTACTGAGGCTCGACGTAGCAGAATACAAGAGCTCTGCCCCTGAAAACCAGATAGAAGCTTCAAAGAGCAACACAGGAACGTACAGCTCAAGTCTGCCTCCGTCGTTTAACGTTGACCCGAGGACGCCATTTAAATAATTCAACGGAGAGCGACTTCACGCACTCATTAAATGTACCACAGACCAGATTGCGCATCGCTTGCAACAACTGAGAAGAGACTCACCGAAACCTCCTCACCCTCAAGGAGCTCCTCCACCACCACCGTCTCCCCCGCTGAGCCAAACGTCTTGTCCTTAAACGTACCCAGGCAAACAAAAATAATTAAAAATTACAAGAAATGCTGATCAGTCTCACACAAAAAAACCCCCGCAGAAATTACTAGGTTCTAGGAACATAAGCTGCTACGGCTCATACTTTCTCCTAACTTTTCCCCACTGAGAGACAGACTAGGCTGAAGGCTATATGGAACTGGCGAAGCCTAGAGTCTTCTTGGGGAGACAGAGAGGAGCTTGATAGTGCTGCAGCCCACAGGAAGATGCTGCCGCCGTGGGATGCCGACCTTCATGATATCCTGGACAGCGCGACAGGCCTCCTCCTCACTTTGGGCCACGATGACACCCTTCCCAGCTGCCAGGCCGCTCGCCTTCACCACCAAAGCCGGGAATGCGGCCCTGGCCAGACATCAGAACAGATGTAGGGGTCAGGGGTCATCGGGACGTGTAGCATGCCACCATCTACCACAAACAGGGGCAACTTCCAGCAAAGAGTCTCAGCAACTCGGCTCAAGACCACGCCCCCTCCACAGAAACCACACCCCCAAGTTCCACCTCCTGGACTGACCCCCGGATGAAGCTGCAGGCCTCCTGCGGGTCAGTAAAGGAACCCCAGCGTGCTGTGGGGATGCCGTGCCGGTCCATAAAGCTCTTGGAAAAGCTCTTGCTGGCCTCCAGCTGCGCTGCACGTGCAGAAGGTCCGAAGCAGGTTACACCAGCGGCGGTGAGGTCATCTACCATGCCTGAGAAGGGGTGCATGGAAGGGAGAAGATGGAGAAGAGGCAGCTAAATTCTAGAAAGAAAAGCCAAGATTCAACATCTTTACTGGCCATGTGCAGCAGAAGCTTTGGAACGTTTAGTAGTCCAGCCTCAGGTATGAAAGTCTAAAGACAGAGACAATACAGACCCTGCAAAACAATACAAGACCGTCCAAAACTGGACGACATGCACACACTGGCTGATAAAGTGCAGCAACATGTCTATAAAATACATGGGGCGTGGATGTGACTGTCAGGGTAAACATGGATGTTGGACATAGCCTGGAGAAAGAAGCTGCTCCTGAATCTGGCAGTCAGTCTTCAGATGCTATGAGACCTCCTACCAGACTGCGGGGGTGTGAGGAGTTCATGGCTGGGGTGGCCAGGGCCCCGATTTATAGACTGAAC
The DNA here is from genome assembly GCA_019775955.2 of Pollimyrus isidori. Lineage (NCBI taxonomy): Eukaryota > Metazoa > Chordata > Actinopteri > Osteoglossiformes > Mormyridae > Pollimyrus > Pollimyrus isidori. The sequence goes on from JABFDZ020000001.1 coordinate 49,713,553, forward strand.
CTAGTTATGGCAGCAGTTAAGGTACAGCCGGGTGATGGAAGTCCAGGTTGTCATCTCCTGGAGAACGGTTCACACCTGCAGCCAGGGGCACTTCTGGGCCCACCACGACCAGCCCGATATTGTGGTCCTTACAGTACTGAGCCAGAATGGAATGGTTGCTAATGGACACCTCTGAAAAATAAAGAGGAAAGTCACATGATTCACAGTATACACCATTGGAAAAACATCCACTATACCCCCATCCCAATTAAGCTCAGTTTCTTTAGGTGATTAGCCTTACATAATTGTATAGAAATAAATATATGTAAATATAGAAAAGTTAATTAATTAAGTCCATGCACCAATTAAGTCCATTCTGCTCACCAGAGTTAGACACTTTCCCATAGTCCGCAGTGCCGGCATTTCCCGGGGCCACCAGCACCTGCTGTACGTGGGGGGACTGCGCCAGCTTCCAGGCCAGGGCGTGCTCCCGGCCCCCGCTGCCGATCACCAGGACGCGTTCAGCCATGGTAACTGCGAACCGCAATCCACACCACAGACCGTTAACGCCGGTGAGGCAGAGCCCAGACAAAGCTTATCTACCCAGCAGCAAATAAAGCGGAGTGATAATCCTACAAAAACAAGCTTACAGATCATATGCAAAAGTGACCTATTAAGACGACACGGCGGAAAACGTGTTTCTATTAAGACGTCCGCAACGAGTTACCGCTGACCTTTAATGCAGACGGGAGCTTAAATCCAACGCTAATAAAAACGTCACTTAGCAGCAGCCTGCTATCAAATGAACCGCTGGCCCCTCAGCGCGATTGCATAAAGCACATTTTTTAAACAGGAACAGCAATAGATCAATTCCTACACAGAGGGTGAAACTGCCGATTAAGCTACATTCTGCAACTAATTTTTCAGGACAAATGCATTAGTATTATTTTCACTTAGGTGAACAGTATCCGTTTTATTGGTCACGCACGGGCCATTCATTCACTGGATGTTATTTTTTAATGTTTTAAACAGTGAGGAGTCTGCTGATGAAGCACCATTACCAGTATCTGTGCACTTCAGTGCAAATGCACGCATTCAGGTTTAAAGATACGAGATGCATTATTATCTCAGGTTGTGAGCTGTGAATGCAAATCTACTTGCTGAGTGTCTACGCACGATCAGAGGCGAAGCACCCGATCTTTAGCCTGTGGGTGCTTCAGGTTCACCACAACTTCATCGTTTAGCCTATGAATATGGAGGGGTAGGGATCCGGGGCTGCCCGGCTGGCCGGACTTAGACGCGAGCATGTTAAATACGCTGCAAGCCGCACATGGTTCTTAATTAAGCTTCTGCAGTAAGTCGCATGACACGATGATGCAACAAGAACGCCTTTATACACTCAAGTTCAAATGAAAGTATTTTTAGACAAAAAACTCGTGGTTTAACTCTCGTTAAATACTGTTTAGGGTTGGTAACATTTAAAAGTTCAAACAAATCAATTTAGTGCGAGTTTGTTTCGACCTGCGGAAAACGATATACTGTACAGGCAGGCAGTGACTTGTAACAGGCTAAAGAAAAACACACCAACCAGCAACGTTGGTTAATCAAGGCAGAAAAGTCTAAAGCTCTAAACAAACTGCAAACATATCTGAAAGTGTTGTCTCACCGTGTTGTCTTCTGCAGGTTTCTCCACCCGTAGTTTAGCGTCCAGATGTTATTTCCCCAGTTAGGACTGGGAAAGACCTAACAGACCAGCCTGGCTTAAGCGTGATCGAATAATTCGGAAACCACGTGGGTTCAATATCATGCAAAGCGGAGCTTTACAAGATTACGGCGCATACTTTTAATTCTTACAATATACGTTTATCGCTCGTTTTAAAAAATATACAACGTAATTATGTGTTTTAATCACTCAAACTAACTTTTATGAACTTCCTGTTGTTTCATGAATTCAGCCTTTATAACTGCGCAGAAACTGCAGTGCCCCTGTTCTGTCTACCGTGTGGATAAACCGGCGTATGTGCTTTCATGTATCCCCTTGGTATGCAGATCAGAGTATGTGCACATTTGTTGCGCAACCAATGATACAAGTTATTGGTTTGTTCTATCGGCCTATTTGACTTACACCCTCATCCCTTCCAATACCTAGGTGTTTACTGGAATAGCTGAGATCACCTGGATCTGAGCTAGGCACTGACGCGTCGATGATTTTTATAAATTTTTGGTGATTGTTACATGATAGACCGATTTCTTTTTAGTTAATTCCCTTCCATAAGAACAAAAAATAAATTTTAAATCTTAAAATGAAAACACATATATAAACTGATGTCACATTTGTCTTATAAAAATAACGCGTAAATCGAAATAAGCGCATTCTTTTTAATGAGAGCAAAATCTCTTTGAAGAATGTTATGGGGGAATAATAATTAATATTAACTGTTTTTTTAATGGACACAATTTTCTGCTAATATGAGCTATTGGTATAACTGTAAAAACTGTTTAATTGTAGATGAATTATTTAACTGCAGAGATTAGTAGACATTAATACAAATAATTGCTTAAGTGGTTTGCTAGATTTAGAAATACACAGGAATCCATTCAAGGTTTATCTATTGTTTTCTGTTTGCATTTCAACCTTATTTCGTTTCTGTTAGAACGCTGAAATACAGGGATTATGATGCCAACACAATCTGTATCACAGTATCCGAGAGCATGTCTGGAAAAGACAACACGGTTGACAGTCAAGTTGCAGGTTCCCACCTTTGAACACTGCCAGTGGGTTAATGTTCCTGACACTGGAGGGTTCTCTGCATGACACATCATCATCATCAAAACGTTTCTTGTTGAAAGAGTTGGAAAGAAAACACCTGGATCTGGACCTGGGTGTCATAATGTAAGTATTAGAATGATTCAAAGGGCCCCTGACTGACAGGTGTCAAGGGCCGTATATAATTTGTAATTTAATTGGATTGGCTTGGGTTGGGAGGTCACTAAAATATGCTGTCAAGGGGCCTAAATCTCTAGCAGTACGCCTGACTGTCTTTTCAGCATTACGCATTGGTAGAGTCATGCTGTCTGAAAACATGTCTGCACCAGATTATGTAGGGTTATACTAGTTTAAAGTTAACACACTTGCAGTTTGGACAAGGGCAGATCACAAACTGACAATCAATCAATAATCAATATTTCTGATGGAGTGCAAGTCATACTGTGAATACCCTCCCCTCGTCACTGCTGTCTGGACGTCACACCATGGTCTTAGGATAATGGCATTTCCTGCCACTGTATACCTGTATATGGATGGGATGGATAACAATCACACATGATTTGAGTAGGTATGCGATGTGCAGAGTGAGTGAGAAAAGTGACATTTATTTGAGAGACAGCCATGTTTTCACACAATTGGCATTACCTCGCCCAGCTTCTGAAGCCGTCGATCATAAGTCTCCTGTCAGGGAAGCTGTTAGGGAAGCAAAATGAGAGGACTTTGTAGGCCCTGGGTACCTTCTGCTCTGCTACTGGGCCGTGGCACAGGTGCCACCATCATTAGGGAACAAAGTCTGCAGGATTCTCCAGCTAGCAGAAACTTCTGACTGTATTCTATGTTGATATTTATTTATTTGCTGTGGAGATTTCTGCACACGTTGTATTTGTAGACCATAAAGTATAATGAAATTAAAGCTATTAAAAAGGCTAAAAAAATAAAATGATAATAATCATATACCTCTGCAAATGAGGTACACAAAGGCATATTTATATAAACAATATCATGTTTTTTCCATTATAAAAGAGTAACTTTCCATAACTTAAACAATATGCAATACATGCTGAATGTATGTAAATACACCAAGCTCTTAAGTGAGCCTGAGGCCTACTGTAGTTATTGAATAGTGTAAGCATTATTTGTGTTGCTTTTCTTTATAGATTAATATTGGTTCCCTCCATTCCCCCGTGACTCAGACCATGATATATGCTTGGAAGATGGATGGATTCTTTTTACATGTCCTTTCTAGAGAAAAGGAAGTTTTTAACTTGTGTTTATTTCTGTTGAATAGGTCCAGTTTATTGGGTATGGTTGTATTCGCAACTTCGTAATTTAATAAGTAAAAAGCAGAGGACGATCAAATTCAAAGCACACAACTGTACCATTAATTGTAATGACCTGAATAATTGAAATCATAAGTTCTATATAATTTGGGGACAGTGAAATATTAAAACAGTGAACAAATACAAAAAGGCACAGAATTTGCACAGCGAATGAAGTCCAGTCCTAATTATGTGGTTCCCAGACTTCATGCATAGCGATGGACTAAATTTGAGGCTATCTGATGGAACCCAACAAGTTTTACTGTGGAATGAAAAGATGATACACCTTAGCCTCCCTGTATACACCAAACCCATCCAAAACCTATCCAAAACAGCTGAAATGTCACTTGGAATATTGATGGGGAAATCTTGTTTTTCTTAACACATTACCACTTATGGCTCACACACATTTCCACTGACACCTGTATGACGAAGTTATCTTAAATTTAGCCCAGACTACTCTAAATATGACCCATTTTTGCTAGCTCAGCAATCCAGCTTCGTGATACAGGCCCCTGTACCCATTGAAAACACTATTATGCATAAATCCTAGTCAGTGAAAACAGTCTTCAAACAATAGGCTACACACTTAGACAATTTTGTTTATATCAACCAGTTGAGCATAGAGTCACAGTCACAGAGCACTCATCTGATTGGTAGAAAAATATCTTGGTCTGTTTCTGTACTTTAAACGCCCAAGACTGATTCCATGCGTCAAGATTGCTATATGCTAGTAGGGAATTAGAATATGTATTTCAAAAGTCAATTGATTTATGTTCAAATTAGGCTATTGCTACTTTATTAAATGATTTTGTTAGAAAACTCTGAAGACAAATGACCTAACAAGCTTTTAGAGAATGCCAACTAACTTTTCAGTGTTCATGTTGTTTGAAGGCTTGATCATTCTTTTGATGGGAAACTGGGTTTTGTCTTGATGCTGTGATAGTTTATGATCATTTTGGTGATGAAAGAGAGTTTGAAGTGCTTACTTTTTATTTCATTAGCCCTTTTATTTCACTTCCAGTCACACGAGGCCTTTAAACGTGGTCACTGTGGTAGCTATACTTTTGATTATTACAAACTTTTTCGGGTTCAAGGAATGTTGTCCACCCAATGCCTTGCCAATCTGCTGCCAGGCATTTCCTTTCATTGGCTGTTGGCTGTGGTCATGCCCTCTTCCCAGGAGATATTGAGCTCTACGATAAGAACCCTTCTCTCTGCCTCGGACCACATTACTATGTATGCCTGCAGAGTACTCACTACTATCTGGCTAGGGAAGACCAAGCACCTTCTGAGGTCCACTCACATCTGCCACTCTTTACCTGGTGGAGCGTACTGGTTTGCTTCTCTCTGGGTTGCATACATGGTGCTGCTAGTCATACTATGTGGGTTTTGCTTTGAGTTTCCGAGGTGCTATTTGCTTCTCATCATCTCTCCATTGCCTCGGCCAGCTTTGCCAGGACATGATTGTGGCGCCACCATAAGTGTCCTTGAGTCAGCGCCAGATTGCATCCAGATACGACGTGCCTTGATGCTACAGCACAGAGAGCGGCCGATGTCATCGAGTGAGACTGTAGTCTGTATAATGGTGTTCTGGATCAAGGTGGACCCACAGTGACACACATTAATCCACTGAAAAATTCCTGTACTATTGACAACTTTCGAAGCTCTAAGATGAATTTTAAAATTTCACCACGGTTGACCTCCATAAAATAAAAAGAAAAATATAATTTATTTTGGTTGATCATGCTTTAGCGGTCATGTTCATAATTATAACATTAACTGAGGCATCAAAAGCTAAAATCTGTTTTACTATTAATGATACAAATAATTGCTCTTGAAATATTAATTAAACTGGAACTATGGGTATCTTGTTTTTCGGCAACACCAAGGGACAGAGTACCCTTGAACAGCAGCGCTGTCACTGGCTTGCCTTCCGCACGATGGCACTGTTGCTCCTCTGAAAAAACAGCGCTTCCAAAGAAGTTCATGCACTCCTTATGTTGATTACTCATTTAAAAATACACGGTCTCTACAATTTCATTTCGGTTCATTCTGCACCAGAATTCAGTTAAAATGTGGACAGAAGAAATGCTAAATGTTTTTATTCTCCGATTAATAGGTTGGGTTAAACCTAAAAAAAAATACAGTATTTCCCTTTACATCCTCTGTTGTTCACTTCGTCGGTATTGAAGTTTAATGCACAAGTACAGAGTTTATTACTATTTAGAATTCTACCAGAACCATATTAGAGAGTTCGCATCTGCATTATTATTATTATTATTATTATTATTATTATTATTATTAATAATAAGAAGAAGAATCCTTTGGACCCCTAATAATAATAATAATGGTGGGCCAGCCTGCTTCCTGGATGCGATGACTGTCCACCGCAGGATACGGACATGCAAAACAGTCGAAAAGAGATGCCGGCAGAAGTAGCTGCATGCCTTTGTACAGGGGCAGTACGGAGTGAGAGCATGCAAGCTGCTCATATACGAGGCCCTGACCTTGGAGGCGTGAGGAGGGAAAGTGGCAGCGACTCAGCCACTGATGACTGTGGATGTGCTTAACAGTAACATATGTGTCCCGCGTGACTGCGGCTCTTACAGCGTCCCCGTCGCTGAGCTCAATGAGCGTCAGCTCTAACCTATGTGGCTTGAGTGAAGGAGCTTCTTTCCCAGGCACGTCATTTTATACGATTTCTTTTTTAAATCCTGCATTTTGAATTTAGCTCATATCACTTGGCATGCTTGAAGTATTTTAAGACTTTGCATGATCGAAGTATCTAAGGGTAGATTGTGTTTTTTGATTTCCTGCTGGTAAAGTGTATGCATCTGTTAAAAATAACACGTGATGCAATATTAATGTCATGTATTTATAGAAAATCTACTGGAGATGATCTATTAAAATAGGTGAGTGCTGCAATTTCTTGACACTGAAATAAACAAGAAATTAAAATTCAGAGTGTAAGCAAAACGTCAACACCTTTGAATAAGAAGAGGATAAAAGAGAGTAAGCAAAATAAGAGACTTTCACTATTTGTTCCTGAATTGCAAACAAAGAGTACATTCATCTAATGTTGAATAATTGTGCTGTGCTTTCTTTATTTCTTCTAGTGTGCATGAAAAGTATCATTTATCTGCTTCTTAACATCACACGTCGGGAAGTTTCAAACCCTCAGGCATATCATAACGGCCCCCCCAGTCCAAATCAGTCTAGTTACTAGGGCTGACTTCTAATAGTCGAGGATTCGACGATTCGATTCGTAGACGTCTGATTCGACTATGAACCTCATA
>JABFDZ020000001.1:49725312-49740791 GCA_019775955.2 Pollimyrus isidori
GATGCATGGAATTTGAATACTAACTTTATCGTATCCCATGCTGAAGCCACGGCTTGTCTGACTATTAAATATGTGATTTTTTTTTTTTTTTGCATAAATTTGCGAGAAAGTGTATATGTAAAATAGGCTTCCGGACATGTATTCCCAGCTGCTTCTTTTCAGCGTCACTCTCGCAGTCCCTTCATCCTCTCTGAGTGTGTGCGGTGGTGTAAACAGCATCATTACCACACAGGAAAAGATGTCAACCTTCTCTCTCTCCGCCGGTTCTGGGCCCGCTACCACGGTCAAAGATTTGGGCCCTTGAGTCCAGAGTGTGAAGTCTGGCTCATTAGCGGAACGTGGTTTAACACCCTCGAGGATCTACTCCTGAAATCTGTGTGCCTAGTAAAAAAAAAATCAAGTGAGGAAGGACCCAGTGTGCTGGAAACTGGAAGCAGATAGACTGACTTTCAATCTCTAACCCCCCCCACCCCCCCAGTATGCATTCTAATGCTGCTCCACCACCTACACAGCTGATCTTACTTGTTGAGCACTTATCAGTCATAAAGCCCTTGATTACCTGCCTCAGGTATTCAGGAAATGGAAAGAAGCAAAGTGTAAACATCACTATAACACGGAGATTCTGCTATATAAAGTGGTTAATATGTAAAGCTGTTTCCCTGGATGAGTTTCCTCTGAGAAAATAAAGAAATGCAATAATATAAGAATAACATGTTACTCTTCATTGTCTCTTTTGTAAACAAATAATGGGATACATTTTCCTCTATAACTCCTGCCTGGTAAAGAACAGGGGAAAAAGATGGGTTCACTCAACCAGTGAATAAAATATGGCTTCAGGAAGGTAATTTAGGACACTTATGGAGGCAGCATTTTTGTGTTTTATGTATTCTGTGTCCTGCGTCCGCCAGCCGTGGTAGCTATGCTTGTGATTTTGTCCTCAAAATTATAATTTAACGTTACACTAGTGCTGCTGCCGCAGAACAATTACTGTGGGGATCAGGAGCCGCTGATTGAGATGAGTGGAAATGGAGATGCGAGTGGCAGGGCCCGAGTCTTTGGCCTGGGTTACACGACCGCTTGTTTCTATGGCCAGAGCTCAGTTATTACTTGTGGGAAAAAAAATATTGATAACAAGCATGGTGATTCATTTTTGAACATATTGATATTTAAGTCTCCGTTTTGGCATCTGTGGGAAAAGATATAGAGCAGCTTGGATCCAAACTGTTGCCGTTGACCGTTTGTAACCAGGAGCTTCTGTACAGGAAAACAAATTAGCAGCTGCCAAAGCGAGGAGGGTCTGATCAGCCTGGGAATTTTAGCCATTTACAGGGGAAGCGGTTTCGCTTGTCTGTCAGGTGCCTGCGTGTCACCGTGCCTCCATGTGTATGTTTCACTCGTCACTGGTGATTCAAATGGCGCTATTGTCAGTGGTGGTGTTTGTCACAGGTTTTTGTGGTGAGTGTCGATCGGTCTGTATCCGTCGAGGGTGCGGTCTTCAGAGGTGACGTCCATCCTGGGCAGGGAGGCACCTTGGTGTGAGCAGATATCAGCAGGGAAGTTTATCGCCCCTCAAACCAGACATTTCTCTGGGGCCCCCTGTTAGCCACAATTAGTCGCTACCCTAATTAAACAGCCACATTCCTTATTTTGGAGATACTGAAGCAACATGTTCTGCTAATCAGCTAGTGAGCTGCGTTCGTCTGACTCTTACCTGCTAGCTAATCGTTTAGTTTTCGAAATTTATTTGGGCAGGAGGGGTGGGGGCCCCAAAGTAAATTTTTGACCGGGCCCCCCCAAAAAAACAAACTTCCCCTAGGCTGTTGTAGTCGGCTAGAGCGTGAGTTACGATTCATTGGCTGACTTTTGTTTGACCTCCTTGGTCTGACTTGTTTTAGGGAAGTTGATCACAATGCCTGATGCACTTCATAGATCAAGAAGGTTCTCTGATCAAGCAACTCCTTCCTCAAGAGTAAAAGTTATAAAAAGAGAAAGAGGAGGCAGACGTGAGATGGGGAGGATCCAGTTCAGTCCCTCTGAAAAGCCAGTGTAAATCATCAGGAAGCCCCCATATGGCAGCCAGTGTGTACAAATTTGACTGAGTGATAAATGATCTGACCCCATCTATCGATCTGTACTATTTGTCGGTGAAAAGCAATATGGAATATGGACTGCGCTCCTAATAACTTTTTTTTCATGGTTATGCGTGATCTTTATGGCAGGGGATATAGAATATTGATGGAACTTTCTGGGTCACTGATGGATGGAAACATGTTTCGTGTCTAAGGCTTTAGGATGGTGAGTAAATATTGTTGAAAAGGCTAAAGTCATGTTATAAATGATATCCTTTATATAAAGCCTCACTGGCACAAACAATAAACACCCATATGTAGTTTGTCCCGCTTTATCTGCTATAGGACAAGTTATATTTAAATAGCCAGTGAATCTGCTGCCTGATTTGTTGCATGGGGGGGGCGGTTTAGGAAACAATGTGTTTCCTTAAAGACAGCAGAGCATCTGCTTGTCAGATAATTTGTGCCATGTGCTGTTTTCTGGAGCGAACGCTACCATCCTCCCTGTGGATGATTTTCTTGTATTTGCCTCCATGTCTACTCAGCCTTCTTCAGCTCCCTTTAAGAGCTTTTGTTTGAGTGTCTCAGCTGGCTGGCTCTTCACAAAGCCCACGTCTACCAAAAACAGGAGCACGGATGCCGCTTGAGTTCGTCACATTGGAACCATTTGGACTGAATAGTGGTTATGGATTCATTTCATTGGGTATTTGACCTGGAATTTAATCATTAAGGCTTACAAGTCATGAGAAGATAGGATAGATTAAATGGATGGATGGATGGATGGATGGATGGATGATGGCCAGCCACAGGGAGACTCATTGCCAGGTAGGAATACAGAAGGCTCATATGATTATTGACTTTGGACTTGACCTTGTTTATGAAAATAATGTAAATATTATTACCAGAAGGGGTCTTTTTAGACCCTGCCCCCAAACCATGTGATCAATCAAACCTTGGTAGAAATATATCAAACAATCTCTTCACAGCATCTGCTTACTCCTATTCCATCCCCATCCTATCCTTCCTGCTCAGGTCCATGCCCCATGCTCAGCAATCAGCAGCCTCTTTTGGTGCCATCACCCTGAGAGACGTCCTACCTGTTCCTCACACCAGCTTTCCACCACGACAGCCCCTGCAAACACCACCCATCTGATGGGATGCAAATCAAAGAACAATAAAATCCTTTGTTCATCCTCTTCAGTACCACCATCTTAAAGTGCCACAAAGGACCTTGGTTAGTCAATGGATAGATGGTAACGGAAACTGTGATAAATGCTGAATTAAACACTTATTTAAATTCTGATTGCGATATTTATAGGAGAGCTTCCTGAGGAATCTCTGAAAGGCATGAGGTTAATCCAGGCTTCTTCTTTGGGCTGCAATAGATTGGAACTGATGTTTGAGACCAGAGGCAGTGTTCACCACATTTCAAACAACAGTTTGCAAAGGGAGCTCGAGGATTTCGCCCCCTGTTGGCCACAAAGAGTCACCACACTAAATATTACACACACGCGTTCCTTATTTAAAAGATGCTAACGCAGCGTGTTCTGCTTAACCAGCTAGCTAGATATGATCTCCAGACTGTACTTGCTAGCTGTTTATTTAGTTCTTTGAAACATCTAGAGGGAGGCGGGGCCGGAAGGCTGGGGCGCTTTGAAGTGAGTTTTTGACTGGGGTCCCAGAAACAAGGATCCGGCTCCTGATTGAGCCCCGGGAATGAGACTGGAGTCCTGGATTGAGTCTCTGGTCCCCAGTGGCGATGAGCTGCATGGCCCAGCGCCGGCGAGGACCCGGCCCGGCAGAGTTAACAACACTCTCGACAGCCTGTCAGCACCCCCCCCCCCCTCCACCCCCCACTGCTATCCTAACAAGACACAACTGCAGTCACTCACCCAGGCAATGCCCCCCCGCCCCCCAGAAAGGAGAAAGGTTGCAGTGTGGGAGGCGGTGGCCATCCGCAATATGCTAGGATGGGTCCGCTTGCGCCGTTTCCCACATGCGCTGCTGCGCACGGCTGCACCGTCCGCAGGGGGTGGTCCAAATGCAGCCTGATTTATTTTAAGTGTTATAATATTTTTGTACTGTCTGTACCCAAACCTGTCTGCATCCTACATCTGGTTGTCTCATATCTATTCAAACATTTACATGCTTATTTATAAATTGCACATTTCTGGCTCCGTTTGATTTTTATTCTATTTAATTATTTTCATCCTCTTGTCATGATTGTGTGTTTAATATTATACTTCATACCACCACCTGCACCACTTTTTGAATTTGCTGAATCAAAGGATTCTTATTCTTTGTTATCAGGGAGAAGGTCTGCTTTTCTTCGTTGTTTTACAAAAGATGCTGATTTGATCTTCTGCTTCCTCTCACTTCCCCGTGTCCTGCCTCACCCCGCCCCATCCTGGAGAAGCTGTCTACACTCAGCACTAGCATAGTACATGGTTCCGCATGCTGCTGCCATGCAGGAGATGTTGCTGTACATCCCTGCATGTATAGTTCATGTGAACGTAGAGGATTAAGAGTTATGTCCACCAGCGGGAAATGTGAGAAATCGTCATGGTCAGTAAAGACACAACTCGGTCTCTGCTTATCCCTCAAATGTTATTACATCAAGTAACTAAATTTGACAATATAGCCCCAAGACTTTTGGTGGCATTGCATCTCAAGTACTCATAGTGTTAATTCTTCAGGAGCTGCACAAGAGACATTTGTCTTTTGGCGGCCATGATGCATAAATTAAAGCATTGTGAGCAACGGGTATAAATGGACCATTAGTTTGCATCTTGTTTGTGTCTACTAATACACAGAGTGCACTCACAGCCTCGAATCTGGTCCCGTTTGGAAGGAGAAGGAAGCTGGTTTACTCCCATAAGAGAGAGCCAATGTCCTCCGATTCATCTTTCTTGCATTTGTGCTGGGGCTGGCTTTTCAGCCTGCATGCTAAATTGTGATTGAGTGAATGTTTATGATCAGCCAATGTGGGGCCTGGAAGCGGGAGGTGCATTGTGGGTACACCATTGTTCAGTCTGACTGTCTCATCATTCTATCAAGCTCTTCACCTGAAGTAGGAGGCTATTAGCCCATGATCCTTAATGCTGGGTTCTGTCAGCACAGTTGACTGCCTCTCAATTCAACCCAAATGTCATTTTCTCCGCTACATTTCCCATCCTAATGCACGGCACCATGCCAATTTAGACATCAACCTCTGACATTCAACAAATTTTCCGCAACCTTGCCTCCCCTTCGCCGACCCACCCTCCAATTAACCACATGTAACGGAGAATTGATCACACCGGAGTAGGAGCCGTCCAATCCTTTCCCGCTCCTATTTTTGATGAGTAATTCCAGTTGAGGTGTTCCTTTTAATGATGGAAAGGGAGAATCGGGGCGAACCAGAGGCTGGGGGGTGTCTAGAGGCGACTGGCAGCTACCAAAATGACCCAGCTCAGAGAAAACTATGCTTACTTGTGGGTTGGGTTTATGGCAGTGGGGAGTGGAGCATCACTGTCTATCATGAAACGTCTTGCAGATCTTTCTGGATGAAACCCATGTGGCACTCTAGGCAAAATTCACCGGGCAATTTATTATGGATGTCGATGGTTTGCTAAGTTAACGCCCCCTCATAAGATGGTGCCCTAGGCATATGCCTAAGTCACTTGTAGGATCCCCAGACCTTGTTTCAGGGTCTGACAGTGTGTGTGATATAAGTGCATTATCGTTTAATTTGTTTACTTATTTATTTGTTTGTTCCCGCTGTCTCTTCAGAGCTACCTGGTCCTTGGTCTTCATCCGTCTCCATGACAGATCAACTTTTCACTGCTAACCCTTTGGCAACAGCTCAGTTGGTAGATCAACATCAACTGACGCATCCGCCATTTATTTGATGGAATTTATCTCTCTGAAAGCTGCTGCCTTTAGGATTCTTTGAAGCAAACCCTGTAGGAACTTTTGACTAAGCCTTCGTCAGCTAATGTAAGATCATCTGGCAATTGTCCTTCCTGGATTTGTCGGGCACATTGCTGATCAAACTGGCTGCCTTTAGTCCCTGGGCGTGCTGCCTTTTTGTCGCATTTGTTGTCTCGCTGTTCCTTTATCTTGATCTACCCTTATCATCTCTCGCCAACTTTCCCTAGATGATGTCCCTATCGCTCCATCGTCGTTTGAATCGTGTTTTGCTTTTATGACTCGTTCTTGTAGATCAGGAACAAGCAGCTTTGTTAGATGAAAACAAATCAACAAAAAAGCATTTTTGCAGTCATTAAATGGGTCTACACGCATTTATCCTTACACATGAGCATAACCACAAGTAGAAAGCTACACATCCAGATGCCTGTGAGTCAGAGGCAGCTGACCTCTGACCCTAGCCCTCATGTTCCTGTCAAAACCAGTCCAGTGGGATCTCTCAGAATCAGAACTAGATGCCACTGAAACCACGTTTATGACCCCCGGTCTATAGGTGCCACATCAGCTAGCCCACTTCTGAGGGACGCTGAGTGAACCTAGAGAACTATAGTCTGATTCACAGGTATGGGCAAAAATGTCCACTGGGAATTGACACAGGCATGTGAAAAGCAGGGGGGGGGGGCAGTGTGGTGCTCAGCAGGTTATGGCGCTGTGCCTATGATCAGAAGGTCACCAATTAAAATCCCAGGGTGGGCAAAGTAATTTCACCATTGGGCCCTTCAGCAAGGCCCTTAATCCCCCATAGCTCCAGAGTCAGGCTGACCCTGGTAACTCAATTGTATGTCATTTTGGATAAGAAGTGTCTGACAAATAAATAAAATGTTAAAAAAATGACTGGCATGGTTTTCAGGAAGGACGTATCTGAGAAGCTTTCATTTCCGCACTGTTTGACATCGCTGCTGTACTCGTCAAAGGGTCTCATCACCCTCCTATCATGACCCCTGCCAGCTTGCAGTTCCCAGTCTTCCCCTGATGCATGGCCTCTTCACAAATGATCTCCCCTGCTGGCCAATGGAGAGAGTGGCTGGCACAAACAGGCTCCACCTGTCCAATCAGTGAGCCCCTGCCAGGATGCCCCATGGTTTAGGGACATCACAGTCCACGTTATTTTCACGAGTAATTCATCATTTGAGAGAGAACAAAAAAAATTGGGTTGCATCATCCTTGAAGCCACAGAGTCGTTTAAAGAGTGCTATTATATGGTGACAGAAGATGGGTTTCACTGCTGAGAGCATGTTTGACATCTATTGGAAGGTCGCAACTCACAATGAGCCGTGCATTTGCGTGGATCACTGTGCATTCATGCAATGGCTTCCAATAGACTATGCATTCATGCAGCTGCGAAGCGTTACTCGTTTAGGCTCTTTGCCTAAGGCCCCCTCCGGGGACTTGAACCAACCACCATCTGATGCCTTGACTACTTGTCTGCCTCTTGCTGTTATACAGTATTCTGCAGACACTTCATTTTTCTGGGTTTCTGGCTGTGCCTAACTTAGTGTGAATGTTGACACGGCTGTCAGTGATTAATGTGCATGTAAGGAATTTTTCCGTGTGGAGGTTCTGCAGGTAGGGAACTGATCCTTGCTGAAAGTGTAAGGATATGTGTTGTATGGCCCAGACATCTGAGTGTTATATGACTGGGGCCGCAGCTTTGAACAACTCATGGCACCTCTGCGCACAACCCTTAACCTCGAATGACCCCAGAAATAAATAATAAGTATAACAAAACATCCAGCAGGGGAAACTGAATTTCTCAGTGTGGACGCACTGAAAATACAAAGGATTGACATTCCAGTTGATACAATTACCCAGTTCTTTCCTGAATATGAGATAATTCATTCTGAAAGCTTCCAAATTCATTCTCTAGTTTTTAGTGTCGCGTATGGTATTCATAGGAAAATCTGAATTTGAGGAAAGAAACATCTCCCACTGTCAGCCTGTCCCATTTTAGAAGCGAATTAAAAGATAACGTTGCTTCCAGAAAGGTCCAATATCCCGGACACTCATGCCTGAACGTCGGACCCTAGATGATGGAAAAATGAGCTGTGACTGTTCTAAGCCGCTTAAATAATAATAAAAAAGACTTTTCTGAAGAATTGCTTCTAATATAGCTTCCTAGATTCTTCTGGAAAGGAAATGACCTTGTTGGTTATTTCCAGTGCTTGAAGAGGGGTAAAACAGGTGCCGGTACTCCCCTGTTATTCAGTGCCAGGTGCCCATAATCCCCTTGTAATTTAGTACCAGGTGCCAGTACTTCCCTTGTTATTTAGTACCAGGTGCCGGTACTCCCTTGTTCTTTAGTAGCAAGTGCTAGAACTCCCTTTGTTGTTCAGTACCAAGTGCAGATATTTCCATTGTTAGCTGGTACCAGGTGCCGGTACTCCCTTTGTAATTAAATACCAGGTGCCAGGACTCCTCTTACTATTCTGTTCCAGGTGCCAGTACTCCCCTTATTATTCAGTACCAAGTGCTGGTACTTCCCCTGTTATTCAGTACCAGGTACCGGTACTTCACTGGTTATTCAGTGCCAGGTAATGTTACTCCTGTTGTTATTCAGTACCAAATGCCAGTACTCCCCTTATTATTCAGTACTTTGTGCTGGTACTCCCTTGCTAGTACTGCCTTTGTTATCAAGTACCAAGTTCAGCTATTCCCCTTGTTAGCCGGTACCAGGTGCCGGTGCTCTCTTTGTTATTAAATACCGGGGGCCAGGACTCCTCTTGCTATTCTGTTCCAGGTGCCGGTACTCCCCTGGTTATTCAGTGCCAGGTACCCTTACTCCTGTTATTATTTAGTATCAGGTGCTAATACTCCCCTAGTTATTCAGCATCAGGTGCCGGTACTCCCCTTGTTATGCAGTATCAGGTGCTGGTACTTCCACTGTTATTCAGTACCAGGTGTTGGTACTCCTCCCCTGGTTATTCAGTACCAGTTATGGGTACTATCCTTGTTATTCAGTACCAGCAGATACTGAGAGGTGCTGGTACTCCTACAAGAAAAGAAATGAGGTGCTGGTACTGTGTACTGGTGAGTACCAGCCCACTTCAAACACTGGTTATTCCCATGATACTGACTGAGAATACAGTATGACCCCTGCTTCCTTGGACCATGGAGACCCCACCCTTCTGGCCAGGAATGTGTGAATATCAGGTGAAGTTTATTCTGTAGCTTCTTTTCAGATCTGCACTGCTACCTGGAACTTTTTGTGACATGACGCAGAGAATTTACTATGAGCGACAGGCTGTGTGGATGATGTCACCATTATGCCATTACCACAATAACCAAAGAATCAAAACATCCAAGAGCAAAGAAGTAGGGCCATTGACGTGAAGAAGACCTCAATGAACATGTCGAACTGGAGACACAACAAGATGCGGGAACTTCTGTTAACAGTGCTGTAACCAAGATACTGTGATTATTGCAGCATACCTTTTGCATTATGTTGTGCCATCTGCATGCGCAATCCAAGCGCCACCCCACGTCTAACGCAACCTGAGTATTTCTCGTAGGTGTGAATGCATCTGACATGGACAATCTCTGGTTATAGGCAGAATGTGTGAAAGGGCAACTTCGGAATATGTCTGGACCTGATTCTACAGATGATGTCTGAAGTTCATGCGTGAAAATGACTTCTGAGAGTGCTTTGGATGGGAATATGCAGGCGTATCACTTCCCTACCGTGAATGGCAATAGACCAGAACCTTCCTATACTCTGCAGTGGCATCAAACTTAATCCTATTATAAAGTTGCCTAATCCTGCAAAAATGGTCAAATCATAGGAAAATGGCTTAATCCCTTTTGTAAATTAGTCAAGTCCTACAATAAATTTACTCCTTCAGTAAAAGCTGCGTAATTCAAAACTGGAATTATACCCCCTCTGTCCTTTTATATTTATTTAGCAAACACTTTTATCTAAAGCAACACATTTTTTAAGAAAGCAGGGTCAGACAGTCGCTGCGGCAACTGGGATTAAGGGCTTGGCTCAAAGGCCCAATGACAAAATCACTCCTCTGACCTTGGAATGAACCAATGACCTCCTGATTGCAGGCACAAACCCACTGAGCTACAAACCATCCCCCTACAAACTATCCTTCCGGCGCTGTTCTTTGTCCCAACATTGTTATCACTAGCGGCATGGCTATGAGCATCTGCATGTGGGTGTGTGTGTGGGTACACCAACCCACGTTACACCTGTGAGCACGAGCGAGTGAATAATCCATAACACACTGCCTCGGGCCTCATCTGTTTATCTGCTTGTGAACGGAGCAATAAAAACTGATCTACATTTTACACTCGGCGTGGCTCTGCTCCCGGCGTCTTTAACCACATTGGACTGATCGTTTGCAGGTCCTTTTCATCTGTCAGTCCTTTTTCATCTTTCCATCTTAATCTGGGCCGAGCCGGGCGCTTTCAGAAAGACATTCGGGGAAATTCCCTCACCGGCTTTGATCGCTGACACTAAGCTGCTCAGGTCGCTTACTACTGCTCAGATAAAAACACACAAGAAACACAGCGCTGCTGCCAAGATCGGAATGCAGGTACCATGCCTCATTGTTTATTGATTAGCTGTACCAACTTATTATAGGACCACCGATATTTACTAGGGATGTCCTAAACCACTTTCTTTGATACCCTGATGCGATCCATTCAATATTTATATCTGTCAATTCCGAGTCCCGATCCGATCTTTCAATAAATATTTAAATATATGGTAACACTTTATTTGATGGGGCACAAATACTTTCAGCTATTGCTGAAGTACAGATTATGAACAAATCATGAACAAATACAGTTGCTATTTGAGATAAAATGTGATTCACGGTACTTAACTTGTATTATTCATGACTTGTTCCTTCAGTAGTTCCTTAGTAGTTCACAAAGGTTTACAGAATTAACAGATATAGTAATAGCTTGGAATAAAACATGCGACACTATTCAATAATGATGAATTAAGATTAGATCAGTATGTAATTGAGGCTTAGTTTGTGGTTAATTAATACATTCAGTAAGTAATACTACATTACTATATTATTTGTGCCCCCTGTGTCACCAAATATGCTTTCACATACTGAAGTATTCAATGCATAATTTGAGTAAGCCTCACAATTTCTCAATATTATTTCTTATGATGTTCCTAATTAGAGTTGTTACATTAAATGTCACTCTTTTGCTACAAATTTTGCAGGCAGCCATTGGGCTGCTTAGGGTTACCATATGACATCTCGATAGCTCGTAGTTTTAAACCATGTATCTCAGGCACAATGCAATGAGTGACAGAACCTTACAATTTGCACAACTGATATAAATTAGGCAGATGGGATATTAAATAGATCAGATTGTTTATGGGGCTGCAGTAATCGATACCAATCGATTTAAAAATGCTTGTATCACCCCATATTCTGATCTCTGATATCAGCTCCAAACATCACTGATATTTTATTCATTTTCAGTTTAAATTTTCATGTTAAAAATGGAAGTAGGATAATCTGACAATGCCCAGCTATCGTAATGGTGAAAATGAAGGACAGATTTGTATCACTGACTTATCACTGACTAAAAAAATATGTATAATTTAGCAGATTTTATCCAAAGTGACATACGATTGAGAAAACAGAGTCGGACAGGCCCTGGAGCAACTGGGAGTTAAGGGCCTTGATCAAGGACCTAAATGTGACATCATTGTACTGAATGCGGGATCTGAACTGGCAACCTTCTGAACACAGCCTTCTCTGGCCAATCCCACTCAGCCACATACCATGGCCCTGTAGAAAAAAAATAAAATAAATAAAAAGAAAATAAATAAAGGAAAAAATAAAGGAAACTATTTGTATAATAAAAATAAATGGCTATTGTAAATGGCCACTAGATAATTTATACTGTGAGATCTAGTTAAAAAAAATGTAAATACTTTAATTAGCTTAAGGTCACACCATTCAGACTGGGCCGGGGAGATCAGAAATCAGAAGGTCCTACGGGTCTCAGGTGACACAGTCCAGTCACATACTCCTAAGGGGCCTGCGGAAGACATGACAGGTGGGTATGAAAGCTGTGGGGGTGTGGGGGGTAAAATGTGCCCGCTGAATGAAGGTCACCTCTATCTCACGATATGTAATTCAGACGGGAACCTGCTGGCCTCTGGGTCCTGCCTGCAGGTGCCTGTGTGGATGCCTTTGGGTCCGCATGCGAATAGATGGGTGTCTGTCGGCCACTAGCAGTGTACTAATACAGCAATGACCTTTTATCTGCGGGACATTAAAATGTATAACAATCAGTTTAAAACCAGTGTTCCCATGGTCTGGCTCACTTGAAATTAGTCCCTGTGTCCCCGTATTGCATTCATGATGTTTTTAATGCTCCTCCATCTGGAAAACAGCTGTCTTTTTATCCAAGACCACAAACCTTGCTACAGAGTCACATTCTGCCCAGTTGCCAGAACTGGATAGAATCACATAGGCAGTTCAGGGTACATCGTCTTCCAGTAGGTTTGTGTTTCCTGGAGCTCAAACCAGTAACCTTCAGTTTGGATCCCATGTCACTTCCTTGGCTATCAGAAATTTTACATTCATTCAGTTCACTCTAGTGCCTTGAAAGGAGGATGTTGTCTATTAACAAATTTTTCCAAAAGATGCATCTTCGTTCAAATCAATAAAACTGAAATTCAGACAGGGAGCAAGATCGGGAACACCAATACAGGCAATAAACTATAAAACATAACAGGGAAAAGAACATGTGAAACAACCATACAGGAAAGACAGCCACAACAGGGAAAAGAAACAAAAGCAGACACTTAAATATTCAACTGGACATGATGTTGGACAGGTGAAACCCATAACACAATTAACCCATCAGAAAGACACACGCCGACCAGGAGCAGGTGGGATGGAATTCAATGACAAAGCACTAGAAACTATGGAACAAAAGAACAGGGAGCACAAAACAAAACAGGACACAAGCAGACTAAATCAAAACAGAAGCACAAAGAAGAAACAGAACAGGCACTAAGGAAAAACAAAAGGCAAGGATAAGACAAAACCCAATAGATTAAAGTGTATTTGAATACTTTAATAATGGCCAAAATAGTGTTATATTACCTATAGTGTAAGTTAAACACAAGCTCTACTTAATTCTGACAGAAAAATATTTCGGGCATTGAGAGAGACTTACATGCTTTTGTGTGCATGTCTCATGCTGGTTTCAGCGCGTCCTTTTCCCAAAACTGGGGGCCTGAAGAATTTGTTTTCAAACCTCCATCCCAAGGCATCAGGGAAGGTCTGTGCCTTGCTTGCTTTTGAGACAAGGTCATGCATTTGGTTCGGTTTAAGTTCTGAAGGATAAATATATTTTTCCTTTGTGAAAATGAATTATGGCTCTCAGTAGGGGCAGTATTTGTGCATTGAAAAAAACAGATAATTTACACTGGTGCTAAATTAAGCCATCATTACTCTCATAGGGTAGCTAATGGAGATTAAAACTTATCTAAGGCAACATAAGGGTACCATTTGGATAATTGCCACGTTTTAGATGTAGTGAAATTTTTCATCCTATAACTGTAAATGAAAGCAAATTTAGCACTGGGGAAGGGAAACTGTACCCCTCTCTGTTCAGTAGAGTTCTTCTTATTAGGTACATGGAATGACAGCAGCTTATAATAACCTTTGGTGCCAATTCATAATAAAGAAAAAGAATTGTCTAATAAAATCACATGACCGTGTTTAATTAAAATGAGTGGGACACAGATTGGAGGTTCTGAATCTCAAAGGTTTAAAAAGCACATCTGCAAAGTTCATAATATTAAAATATTTTACATGTCCAGTTTGCAAATTATATCTTGTTGCTTGTAACCCCTTTGAAGATTTGCATCTAGGTCACCATTTAAAATAATTAAATGTAACCAATTAAGAGTACGACTGAGGTACAAACCACTGGTACAAAGCCAGTAGTAGCAGTAAGAGTTAGCCTGCTGCATCTGCTGTCATATTTACTAAGAGCAAGATTATTTTAAAAGCACCTCATTCTGTCACTGGAAAAGATGACACTATAACTTGTTGTGGTGTTATGTACAGCATCAGGGGTGGAATTTAACATTTTAATGCTGTCGACAGAAACTGTCTGTGACGCCACTTCAAATTAACAAACTACATAACCGTTTCTCGTCTGTATTTACACGTGTGTTCCTTTAAATAAAGCAGAGGATGTTTCTAGCCTTCAGGTGTATCATCGATTTTGATAAAGCAGTGTTGCCAACTCTCATGTATCTGCCGTGACACTCACTTTTAGACTGTCACGCTCACGCAAGAAATCCTACGGTAAATTTATATTTCCATTATAACCTAAAGTTAACTGCATCAAAGTGTTTGGATGGTTTGCAAACCCTACTGACTACTTACAAGGAAATAAAACTGTTACATGTGTGTAAATGAATATGCAGACTTGTCTCGAACTGAAAATCTCACACCAGCCATCTGACCAAAGTTGGCAACCCTTATAACATGATTTTCACTGAGTCTAACTTTACATCCAAAGAATTTAGTGATAAGACTTGATTCGTAGAAGATACTGATGACGACCCTAACTGTACACAATGCAGGAGCCAGATCTAAGTCATCCATAAGCGTGGAAGCCATGAGAATCACCCATTTGCCAAAAGGAGCATTTTAGTTTTTGTCCAAAGCAGCTTGGAGTTTTTACCGGTGCCAAGGAGACTACAGACAAAGACTTGAACCAGATAATGAGGTTTGATTCCCTCCTGTCAATCCCCGGTTGACGTAAGCATCGCACTGCGGAAAGCATACAATGCTGGAATGCTGGTTGCTGAACATCTCTGAATGAAGATCTCAGAATAGGAAAATAGACGTGCGATCAATAACTGCACACTGGTCAAGAAATGATATGAAGGTCTGTGCTGGAAGTAAACATTCCTCTCTGTATGAATCACATTCACATAAGCTTCTAGGCCTCATTAGGTGACGCTGCACTCCACACACAGACAAAACAGCCCAAACAAAGATTACGTTCTGGCGTTTGTTACTTTTTAAAATGAAAATGCGCTCTGTTTTGACAGGTGACAGGATTGATTATTTCGTTTCATGGGCCCGCAATCTGATAAAGATACCATTCAGTATAATTGAATGCCATGCGATGCGGCGATGCGGTCCCACGGGCTGAAATTTAATTATTCACATGTTGCACTTTTATGTCTGAAATTCACTCAGATCGCTGCCCGGCTCTCTATTAATCCACAGATGGCGCGGCCGCCCTTGCGCGCAATGACAAAGACCCCATTTGCAAAAATACATCCATAAACAGGAGGGAAAGATCGGGGGGGGGGGGGGGGGGGGGTTAAAATAAAAAAACAAAATTGATAAATTGGCCAAATAACAATTTAAAAATATAGGAAAAAAACCCCCAGGGTAATTTTAAAACCCGCAATAACCCCCCCGC
>JABFDZ020000001.1:49743092-49764256 GCA_019775955.2 Pollimyrus isidori
CCGAAATAGAATTAGTCTTTGTGAGGAGGCGTGGCCAAACCGAAATAGAATTAGTCTTTGTGAGGAGGTGTGGCCAAACCGAAATAGAATTAGTCTTTGTGAGGAGGCGTGGCCAAACCGAAATAGAATTAGTCTTTGTGAGGAGGTGTGGCCAACCAGAATAGCATTAGTATTTCTGAGAGGGTGTGGCCAAGTGGAATAGCATTAGTCTTTGTGAGGAGGTGTGGCCAGCCATAATAGCATTAGTATTTGTGAGGAGGCGTGGCCAACCAGGATAGCATTAGTCTTTGTGAGGAGGTGTGGCCAACCAGAATAGAATTAGTATTTGTGAGGAGGCGTGGCCAACCAGGATAGCATTAGTCTTTGTGAGAGGGTGTGGCCAACCGGAATAGCATTAGTCTTTGTGAGGAGGCGTGGCCAAACCGAAATAGAATTAGTCTTTGTGAGGAGGTGTGGCCAACCAGAATAGCATTAGTATTTCTGAGAGGGTGTGGCCAAGTGGAATAGCATTAGTCTTTGTGAGGAGGTGTGGCCAGCCATAATAGCATTAGTATTTGTGAGGAGGCGTGGCCAACCAGGATAGCATTAGTCTTTGTGAGGAGGTGTGGCCAACCAGAATAGAATTAGTATTTGTGAGGAGGCGTGGCCAACCAGGATAGCATTAGTCTTTGTGAGAGGGTGTGGCCAACTGGAATAGCATCAGTGGCTTCTTCCCTGATGACATGAAATATCCTGGTGCCCCCACAACCCCATACTCATTTCTGAGAATAGTCACACCTCTCCCTTGACTGACACTCAATTTAACTTATTGTGTTTAATCAGAGGTGGAAATTTCAGGTCCAGAAAGTAAAAAAAAAAACAAGATTCCAACCAGCATTGTATAAACAATTACAGTCATAAAATATTTAACTTGTTGGCCGAAGCAAAATCTTAGTCTGGATTTTATTTTCTGGATTTGAAATTGCCACTTCTGTTTTTAACCAATTTATTGTTAGTAACCACAGGATATTTATTTAACTCCTTTATGCTACTGCAATCCTACTTATTGCTTATCTACACATTGCACCATCCAATTAAATTCTTTTATATAGCACCGTTCACAACCTCATATAGTCACCCGCTCTACGGGTGTTTTATAATACATTTCTACATCATTTATACATAATGTATATAAGGTATGTGGGAGGAGTGGTGGCCCTGAGTCTGGGGATCTTTGTCAGCAATCAAACGGTTGCTGGTTTGAATGCCAGCAGTAGTCATACTCTGTTGGGCCCTTGAGTCTTGGCTTTAACTTACAATTGCTTCATCTTGGGTATGATTTTAACTTACATCCAGCCCTGCAAGGAGGTCCTCCAACTCACAGGAAAATTTGGGGGTTGGTGGCAGAATTGGCCCTCCAGCCACTGGAAAAAACACACACTGTTCCATCCAAACTAATGTGGTGCTGAAAACCCTCCCCTTTGTGTTTTTTTCTGTCTGTATGTTGCACCGTGGTCCTGGGGGAAGGCAATTTCCTGCAACTGTGTACAGATGATATGACAGTAAAGTCCGCTTGACTTGAACAGGGCTGTAATACGGCTTGATATTAGTAGCGTGTTTCCATTTGTGTGACTTTCGTTGATTGGCCGATGCAGACCACACATGAAAATGGGCGGGGTTGGATTACATACTCGGTGGTTTGCTGGTTGTCAGCAAGTTGCGCTGCCCTTCAGCGTTGGACTAAGAATTTCAATCTGCTTTTGTAATTTTACAGAGAAAAAAAATTAAAGCCTGCTGAAGAGGCGCTTAAATTAAAGCCTGTCGAGAAATCGCTTACTTAAAACACGTTTTTAATTAAAAATAAAAAAAGCAGCTAAACTCAAACAAGCGTAATGCTTATTTGTCTTTTATAAATTAAAAAAGTTTCAAAGTTAAAACTAATCGATTAATGCAAATTTGTCTTTCTTGCTTGTTTTATCAGCGTGAAATCCCTGTGGATAAAGATACAGCAGCTCATGGCCTAATTAAATTTGCTCTACAGTGCTGCCTGTTCAGTGCAGGGTCGCGGTAAGCCTGGGGCTTAGCCCAAGAGGCATGAGCTGGGGAAACCCTGGGCGGGATGCCCGTCCATCACATGGGAATCTGGAGATACCACTATAGCACATATATTTTGGGACATGTGTTTTTGCTAATTTAATCTGAAATGTGATTCGCTTTCAGTTTCTCTGAAATGTGATCAGAGAATTAAATAATAAAGAATTTAAGAAAAGTAATTTTAAAGCTCTGGACTTGCTATCACAAGCCACTGACTAAAAGTATACCTGCCCTCCCCGATGGTCTGTCAATGTGTCAACGTGAATGCTATGCACCCAGGATTAGGATGTGAGATTCAGTGAGGACCGCCAAGATTGTATTTAAGATTTCCTAACCTATGGGCTCTTTAAAAAACATTCACAACCTTTGGAATATCCATATAATAAGCAACTTTACCAACTATTAAGTGAGTTGAATTGAATCTCTCCAGGGACATTTTACACTCATTTAGCAGGCACTTTTATTGATGTGGACATTTCGTCAAGAAAGCGGGGTCAGACATTCACCGGATTTTAAGGTGTTTTAAACTATCATTTTTGAACAATAAAGATCTAGATGTGGCCATATTACACGTATGAAAGGTGTAGCGTGTCAGTCTTCTCTGTGTAAAAAAACACCTTCTGCCAAATGAATATTAATGATGACAATGATCAAAGTTGCCTAATATTTTTTTGCTTTTGGTCTTAGTGTTTAGAGCCTGCTTTGAACATTAAAGCCAAACTGAATGTGCCAGAGTGACTGAAATCTCTACAAACAAATCAGAAAGATTAATAGTGCCTCCAGACGCAAACGGAACTTAAATCTGGACACCCAGATTTGTTTATTGATCTTGCATGTAAACAGGGCGATGCGGAATGACCCCCATTTATTCTCTCTTTCCAGCTGCATGTGTGTGTATGCGTGACATTTCGAAGAAGACTGGTGTTTTGTATCATATCGCATATTTCGATGGACTGATAGTCTCGCGATAAAAAGAAGGCCATACTGTCCAGAAATCCTTTTAATCCTCCTGTTCAAAGAGAGAAGTAATTACATCCCTTGTCATGGCTGCTTGAAAGTTCACCCCTTGGCCACGGGAGAATTCTCCAAATACCAAGGGCACAAGGACACACGCAGAGAACAAAAGAGATGTCCATGTCAGGCATATACGGACTGGCGGGCCAATCCACTAGAGTGTATTTTCCTTTGTTTCTCTTAACTGGTTTCAGAAGAAACTCGTTTGAGTAATTAACCTTGTCGAAGACGGCAAAAAGTTTGAGCGGTATCATCTTTTACTGTCCGAGTATGAATGTATCGCTCCCCAAATAATTAAAATGAATGAAATTATCGTGATGATGATGCATCGGATTCTCTGAACGGCGGCTGATCGAAATGTAATTGCTGTAGTTCTGGGACGGACTGAATTTTTCACACGAAGGTGGGTTTAAGAGCGTTCGACAGAGTCATCCATCACACGTATGACAGCCGTTGGGGAGAGGAATAAATAAATATTTATGTTGCGAAGGCTGTAATTGCTCAAAAGGAAGCTTATCGGTGATCAGAAATGAAAACACTTTTGAGGAAATGACATCAGAGGGAGATGCCCTAGAGCACGTGACGATGCAGACCGGAGTTTATACTAACGACAAGCAGCAGGGTGGACTTCCGGAAATTAAAAAAGAGCTGTGTTCCAGTAAGGGGGTGCTTTAAGACGAAGCATGAATACAGAAAGAATGGGTGATCTCTCAAAAGATCAATTCATAATGTCCCATAATAAACACAAAGAGCAGAGTGCAGTGTGATGGTCTCTTGTGTGCTTTTCCAATTCACCATTTTTCTGAGCCGAGGCTGTGGCCACATTGTGAACCCCTATTCAGCCATCCTTACGACTTCCTATAGCTGGCAAACTGACCTCCTGCATGGGATCACATTTGGTATTTCGTAACGACATTGAAATTACTTGTCAGAATGCTATGTATTCATGTCGTGTCTCCCTTGGACCAAGGACCTCTTGTCATTATGTTCAGATTTCCGAGTTACATAAAAAGCTTGTCTTTTCATCATTGTTCTGAGAATCTGTATATGTATGGGTTACTATTAATCCCATGGTAATGCGTTCATTTAATGTTCTATGAGGAATGTGTGTCATTTTACTATTGTGTTACTTATGCCTGCGTGTGTATGTGGGGAACCAGCTGGTAATGTGAATCGAAGGTTTTATGCTCCTAACCTACTGTGGAAATTGATTCACCGATTGGTCGACCCTTCTGCAGTTTTGTTGGGCAGGTGAAAAACATGGTGCTGTGAAAATATCATACGTCTGTGTATATCAATGAGTAAGAGGTTCATAACTTCTGAATATCACAAGGTGCTAGGGATGTATGCAGAATGATGCAGGGACACAGCTGCGGAACTCCAGAGAGACATAAATTTATTATATCTGATTTATCACATTGATAGTGCCATGCCTTATAAATCCTTTTCCGTAAGCTAGACGCATGTATATCCACAAACACATCTCTGTTTTCCAGGTTTTCTTTTTATGCACCTTTTCAGATTTATAAGAATTGTACTGCAGTGAAATCCTGTATTTGGTGCAAATAGGTGACACTTAAATATTCAAACAACAAAATAGGTTTTCTCATATCCTTCGTGTTTAAGAACTGTTATGCCGATAGCTGTTTGTCTTTTGTAATCAACAATAAATGGTGACACTATGACATTACTGGTTCTGGAGGAACATGACAGTAAGTGAGGAAGACACCAGTACTGCCGGCAAACCACGCTCTCATTACTGCTGCCGCCGCGTGAGACAGATGCTCGGGGTTCTCAGCCAAATTTCTGCCCACTTCAGCTCGCTGGTATGTGATCAGCGGTGACTGCAATCACAGCCCAATTCAGCTGTCTCCATCTCTCCGAATCCGGCCCATTGGCAGCGGTGCTGAGAACCAGGCCCTTTCTTTTCCAGAAGGATCAAGAATTTCTCTCCAAAGCCTCTTCAACTGGGTGCCCCAGTGGAAAAATCACATATCTGGTATCTGGTATCTGGGACTGACTGATGATTCAGCTGGGCATACGAATTCTCGGTAGTAGGGTTTCAATAAAGGAAGGACAGGCTAAAACCTCCTCTCCCGGAGCCGACACCTTATCGTGGTGGAGGGGTTTGCATGTTCCAATGATCCCAGGAGTTAAGTTGCCCAGGGCTTTATGCACCTGGTAGGGTCACCCAAGGCAAACAGGTCCTGGATGAGGAACCAGGCCAAGTGTGGCTCATAAGACCCCCTATGATGAATAAAATATTGGATCCACGATTTTCCTTGCCTGGACGTGGTTCACCGGCCGCCCCCCCCAGTCCCAGGCCTGGGGGTGGGGCTCAATGGCGAGCACCTGGTGGCCAGGCCTGCACCCATGGGGCCTGATAAGGCATAGCCAATGGGCTCACCACCTGTAGGAGGGGCCATAAAGGTCGAGTGCAGTGTGAGTTGGGCAGTGGCCGAAGGCGGGGACCTTGGCGATCCGATCCTGGGGTGCAGAAGCTAGCCCTAGGGAAATGGAATATTACTTCTCTGGTAGGGAAGGAGCCGGAGCTGGTGCCCCTTGGCTGGGCACCAGTACATTGAGGTTTACCACGGTGGACGAGATGGTAGCCTCCCTCCGCCTTCAGTTGGGGGGATGGGTTCTGACTGTTGTTTGCGCTTCTGTGCTAAACGGGAGTTCAGAATAGCCACCCTTTTTAGAGTCCATGGAAGGGGTGTTGGAGGGCGCTCCTGCTGGGGACTCTCTTGTTCTGCTGGGGGACTTCAATGCTCACGTGGGCAATGACAGTAAGACCTGGAGGGGCGTGATTGGAAGGGACGGCCCCCCTAATCTGAACTCAAGTGGTGTTTTGTTATTGGACTTCTGTGCTCATCATGGATTGTCCATAATGAACACCAGGTTCAAGCATAAGGGTGTCCATATGTGCACTTGGCACCAGGACACCCTAGGCCACAATTTGATGATCGACTTTGTGGTTGTGTCATCGTACTTGCGGCCGCATGTATTGAACACTCGGGTGAGGAGAGGGGCAGAGCTATCAACTGATCACTACCTGGTAGTGGGTTGGCTCCACTGGTGGGGGAGGAAGCCGGTCAGACTTGGTAGACCCAAGCGTATAGTGCGGGTCTACTGGGAATCCCCTGTCAGGGGGAGTTTCAACTCCTACCTCCAGCAGAACTTCGCCCATGTCCCGGGGGAGGTGCGGGACATTGAGTCCGAATGGGCCGTGTTCCGTGCCTCCATTGTTGAGGTGGCTGATCGGAGCTGTGGCCGTAAGGTGGTCGGTGCTTGTCGCGGTGGGAATCCCCGAACTCGCTGGTGTACACCGGTGGTGAGGGATGCCATCAAGCTTAAGAAGGAGTCCTATCGAGCCTTTTTGGCCTGTGGGACTCCGGAAGCGGCTGATGAGTACTGGCAGGCTAAATGGAATGAAGCTTCGGCAGTCGCTGAGGCAAAAATCTGAGTTTGGGAGGAGTTTGGCGAGGATATGGAGAACAACTTCCAGATGGCCACGAGATTCTGGTCCTCTATCCGGCGTCTCAGGGTGGGAAAGCGGTACAGCATCAACACTGTTTATGGTGGGGATGGTGCACTGCTGACTACAGCTGGGGATGTTGTGGGTTGGTGGAAGGAATACTTCGAAGGCCTCCTCAGTCCCACTGACACGCCTTCCGATGAGGAAGCCGAGTCTGGGAACTTGAGAGTGGACTCGCCTATCTCTGGGGCAGAGGTCGCTGAGGTGGTTAAAAAGTTCCTCAAGGCTCTGGATGTTGCAGGGCTGTCTTGGTTGACATGCATCTGCGAGTGGACATCAGGGGCGGTACCTCTGGATTGGCAGACCGAGGTGGTGGTCCCCCTCTTTAAGAACGGAGACCGGAGGGTGTGTTTCAACTATAGGGGGATCACACTCCTCAGCCTCCCTGGTAAGATCTATTCGGGGGTGCTGGAGAGGAGGGTCCATCGGATAGTTGAACCTTGGATTCAGGAGGAGCAGTGTGGTTTTTGCCCTGGCCATGGAACAGTGAACCAGCTATACTCTCTCAGCAGGGTCCTGGAGGGTGCGTGGGAGTTTGCCCAACCAGTCTACATGTGCTTTGTGGATTTGGAGAAGGCATTCGACCGTGTCCCTCAGGGAGTCTTGTGGGGAGTGCTCCGGGTGAATGGGGTGCCAGGCTGCCTCATAAGGGCTGTTTGGTCCCTGTACAACCGGTGTCAGAGCTTGGTCTGCATTGCCGGCAGTAAGTTGGACTCGTTCTCAGTGAGGGTTGGACTCCGCCAGGACTGCCCTTTATTACCGATTCTGTTCATAACCTTTATGGACAGAATTTCTAGGCATAGCCAGGGCGTTGAGGGTGTCCGGTTTGGTGACCTCAGGATTAAGTCTCTGCTTTTTTCAGATGATGTGGTTCTGTTGACCTCATCAAACTGTGATCTTCGGCTCTCTCTGGAGCAGTTTGCAGCCAAGTGTGAAGTGCTTGGAATGAGAATCAGCACCTCCAAGTCTGAGACCATGGTCCTTAGCCAGAAAAGGGTGGAGTGCTCACTCCGGGTCAGAGAGGAGGTCCTTCCCCAAGTGGAGGAGTTTAAGTATCTCGGGGACTTGTTCATGAGTGAGGGAAGGACGGAGCGGGAGATCGACAGGCGGATCCATGCATTGTCAGCAGTGATGCGGGCGCTGCATCGGTCTGTCATGGTGAAGAAAAATCTAGGCCAAAAGGTAAAGCTCTCGATTTACCAGTCGATCTACGTTCCTACCCTCACTTATGGT
Source organism: Pollimyrus isidori (assembly GCA_019775955.2). Taxonomy (NCBI): domain Eukaryota; kingdom Metazoa; phylum Chordata; class Actinopteri; order Osteoglossiformes; family Mormyridae; genus Pollimyrus; species Pollimyrus isidori. The sequence goes on from JABFDZ020000001.1 coordinate 49,750,951, forward strand.
CATTTGTGGGTAGTGACCGAAAGAACGAGATTGTGAGTGCAAGCGGCCGAAATGAGCTTTCTTCACTGGGTGGCTTGGTTCTCCCTTAGAGATAAGGCGAGGAGGTCAGTCATTCGGGAGAGACTCAGAGAAGAGCCACTGCTCCTCCGCATTGAGAGGAGCCAGATGAGGTTCCTCGGGCATCTGATTAGGATGCCTCCTAGACGTCTCCCTGGTGAGGTGTTCCGGGCATGTCCCACTGGGAGGAAGCCCTGGGGAAGATCCAGGACACGCTGGAGGGACTATGTCTCTTGGCTGGCCTGGGAAAGCCTCAGAATTCCTCCAGAGGACCTGGATGAAGTAGCTGGGGAGAGAGAAGTCTGGATTTCCCTGCTGAGACTGCTGCCCCCATGACCTGACCTCGGATAAGCGAAAGTCAATGGATGGATGGATGGATGGGTTAAAACCTGCCTCTCTAGCCATCGTCCTCGTAGGGGGGGGGGTATATATCAAACTGTGTTTAACCCAATAGTACAGTAAGTGCTACCAAATAATAACATGTCATGGCAGACACACTTAAAGTGACTCAATTGTAATTAATTTGTATAATTCATCCAACTTCCGATTTTCCTGCCGTCTGGAGCCTATCCCAGGCAACAAAGGACACAAAGTTTGAGTAAATACTGGACTATATGCCACAGTATAATTCAGAGTTTGTTCATTGAATTGTAATTAATTTGTATAATTCATCCAACTACCGATTTTCCAAAAGTGTACTTTGTCCAGTGTCATGGGAGTGCCGTCTGGAGCCTGTCCCAGGCAACAAAGGACACAAAGTTTGTGTAAATACTGGACTATATGCCACAGCATAATTCAGAGTTTGTTAATTCAGGTCTAATTTATAATTCCTTATTTCAGATCTGAGTCATTTGCAGTGTGAGCCCTTCGGCTCAGAATCTTGCAGGTTTTATAAAGTACTTCGTAATTAGCATCTCACCTGTTGCTTGAGTGCTAATGCCTGAGGTCAGGTTACTTCCAGCAGGTATCATAAATCATAATGAGTAGGAGCTTTGCAAGTTACCCTAAAATGTTTTATGAACTTTTGCTCCAGTAGGAAGGGGAGGTAGCCCCCCACCCTAAGTAATGCCAAAATAAATAAATGCAACAATTAATTTTTTTTTCTAATATGGGGGGGGGGGGTATAAGTGGGGCCAAAATTCATACAGAGGGTCCAAACTTCAGTGCCTAATAATATGTTTTGTATCGGTGAGTGATAGAAGAGGGGGTACAGCAGGGACCAATCAGTTTTAAGCTGGGGCTAGTGCTGTTATGGCCCCACCCCTGTACATGCCCCTGCTGAATGGAATAACTGCATTATATCCGCTTCTTGCACCAGCTGTACGTGGAATAATCTGCCCTGTGATATATCTGCAAGCGCCCTTTAGAAGCCGTAATCCTCTTTTCTCTGCCAATACACTTGTATCTCTTATCATGCACAGGGGGGAGGAACGCTTTTCCTAAGAAGGTTAGCATATACTCTGTGTAGCGTCGCCCTCAGTATTCGCTGTCTGCTGTCATCGACTGTGTTGTTTTATTGTTTGGCTCCAGAACCTGAGCCGACAGAGGAGTCGCCCACACCTCGATTTTCCAGAAGCTGCCGAGGGACCCGCGCCCAGCTGGCGCACCTCCCCCCCCATCCATCGAGCTTGCGTTGTCTCATTGACATGACTCCCATGATTATGCCCCAACTGTTTCTGTTTGACTTGGCCAATGAGGCGTGAGGACACAGATCACTGTTGTGATTCGCTGATAATCATTTGATTGTAACTGAGAGCCCAAAGCATGTCCTTTGAACAAGGAAACTGGGTATGAACTGGGCATTAGTTCACTGGTATCTTACTGTCCTCTGCTTTACTACTTAAAACCCCATTCACATTTTTATTGACAAAATGTTTTATTATCATTGATTAAATGTTCTCATTATTTTATTCTATTATTTCAAATGGAATGTAAAATCAGAAACTTAAATCGTGAGTACAGTCTATCGAAGTACAACAAAATCAAAGCTATAGGAAAATTAAACTCAAAATATGTTTTTTCTAAATGAGTGGAGAGGTGGTGGGAGGTAGTTCTGCAGCATGATTATAGAATCTGGAAAGTTCTTGTGATGATAGAGGTTCATTTCTGCATGAATTCCCAAAATGACACCGAGCTGGCCTGGGTGAGGCCTAAGAGAGCTGGGGGAAGGTACGCAGCCATCTGGGCTGAAGAGGGTCTTAGGGATTTTTTGCTTAGCCAGATAACTTGCTGGATTTAAGGTAGTCTAGGCTAAATGGACTTTATCGTTGTTCACTTACATTTAGCCCACATTGACTTACAGGTACATTTATCAGCTAAGCGAGAAATCCTGCTTCGTGCAACACATCCCCCAATCCCAAGAGGGAGCACATCAGCATTGTGCATCAACAGCTTATACATCACTGTTTTTGTCAACTTTTTATTGACTCTCAGATATATTTACTCTGCACTGTTCAATAAAATCATCTCATGGCATAATTTGTGAGGGCCTTCAGCATGAGAGTTCTGCGTTCATATTTATTTCTTGCTTTTATTTGGTTGTTTGTTTAGTTTTGCCTTGTTTTGCTTGCTTGTCTATCACTTTAGCCACACAACCTCTGCCTTAGTATATCAAAATGACTTTTCAGTATATACTGATCAACCAAAACATTAAAACCACTGACAGGTGAAGTGAATAACATTTATTATTTAGTTACAGTGGCACCTGTCAAGGGTGCCATTATATATGAGTCAAGGGTACAGGTAGATGAGGTTGATGTGTTGGAAGCAGGGAAAATGGACAAGTGTAAGGATCTGAGTTTGACGTGGGCTGATGCCTAGACGGCCGAGTCAGAGCATCTCTGAAACAACAGGTCTTGTGGGGTTTTCCCAGTATGCAGTGGTCAGTACCAACCAAAAGTGGTCTAAGGAAGGCCAATGAAGCAGCAACAGAGCCAAAGGCCCATTGATGCACATGGGAAGTAAAAGCTAGCCTGTCTGGTGATGCCACAGGAGAGCTACTGCAGCACAAATTGCAGAAAAAGTTAATGCTGACTGTGATAGAAAGGTGTCAGAACACACAGTGCATCACAGCTTGCTGCGTACAGGGCTGCATAGCCTCAGTGTGGTCAGAGTGCCCATGCTGACCCCTGTCAGCACCAAAAGCGTCGACAATGGGCATGTGAGCATCAGAACTGGACTGTGGAGCAATGGAAGGGGGCTGGTCTGATTTACATTTTCTGTTACATCATATTCACAACTGCGTGTGTGCGCATCGTTTACCTGAGGAGGAGATGGCGCCAGGATGCACTATGGGAGGAAGGCCAGCCAGTGCATGACAATGTTCTGCTGGGTTGGTATTCATCGATGGCAGTGGCCTCTTTCAGCAGGATAATGTGTGAAGCCACACTGCAGAAATTGTCATGTGTTGACTTGGCCTTGGCATTTGCCAGATCGCAATCTGATTAAGGATCTGTGGCATGAGCTGGACGAATGAGTCTAATCTATGGAGGTCCCGACGTGCAACTTACAGGACTCAATTAAAGGATCTGCTGTTAATGTCTTGGTGCCAGATACCACAGGACACCTTCAGTGGTCTTGTGGAGTCCATCCATCGACAGGCCACAGCTGGTCTCATGGGACGAGGGGGGCCAACACAATATTAGGCAGGGGGTTTTAATGTTAGGACTGATTGGTGTACGTAATTCTTTTTATACACTGCCAGGTGTTCAGTGCTTATAATATTAGATTGTACAGTAAAATGATTCCTGTGTACTGTAATTTTGTCCTTAACCAAAAAAGGCAGTGACTATCAGTGCAAATCAGTTAACTGCTCTTTCGAGCAGTGTTTCCCAACCCAGTCCATGGGGAACACCGATCATTTCACGTTTTTGCTTCCTCTCAACTCACAGTGCACCTGTATCAGGTATTCGGTGTTCCTGATTGGCTGGGAGCTGGGAGGGAACAAAACGTGGACTGTCTGGGGTTCCTGAGGACTGGGTTGGGAAACGCTGCTTTAGAGTACATGGCAATTTTATATATGGTATGTGATTTATTTAGGACATTTTACTGTTGTCTCGTGGTACATTTTCCGTTTTTATGTGTTTGATCCTTTGTCTGCTTCTTGCTGCTCCTATCTACTGCACAGGAGAATCAGCAAAAGTCACAGAGAGCTGTAGGAAATCGAGTTTTAATTGCAACTGGACGTTTATTGGACCGATGCATTGGTTTTACTGATTCTATTGGCCAGTGCAGAAATTAATGCCTGCAAATATGAGTATTTTATTGTTTTTTTTTTATAGGTCTAGTTTGCAAATGTTTGTATTTCGCTTTTGTGTTTCAAGAGACTGTCTCCTTTGACCTGCTCAGATGAAGCCCTACCCTACCCTGCTCACACATACAGACAGGCTGCCGCTTCGTCGTTGGAAATGTAGACATCTAATTGAACTGGTTTCCTGGTAATAGCTGGTGAGAATTGTGTTTGGTACTCAATAATGTTACTGGGTTCAGAGAATCATATTCCTCTCCGACAGGTGGACAGGGGTGTTTTTCTTCTATAGAATCTGACCAAGGGCCTAGGATAGCTAAATTAATCTCTGTCGCATTCCATCAAACCCTTGGATGCTTAAAGGTCAGTCTATTGTCCAGGAAAATTCAATTTGTCAACCTTTTAATGTGCCACGGTAAAAAAAAGAACTTGTTTTGCTAAGGAAGGAACGAAAGACGTTTAATCTTATTTTAGACTGAATTTGGAAGTTCACACTGAGGTTTAAGATAAAAGGAGAAACGTCATGATTAAGTTACATAAGATTTTCTCTTGCTACACTGAGGTGAAAGAATACACTCATTGCACAATAGCCAAAGTAAAAAAGTTCTACAACTTTTCCCGAGATTTTTAGATTTGCAAGCCTGAACACTCATAAGCACATGCAAGGCCAAAAAACAACGGAAAAGCAATGCAGACTGATCTGAGACAGTCAAATCCAGCATCCCTGTGTGTCAAAGCCTGGTATTTTCCTAGGAAATACATTGAAATACATTGATACATTTTATATATCAGATGTCTGTGCTGGGTTTTCCAGCTCTAAATTGGGCACAAAAGCAGAGCGACAGTGACAGAGCAGGGACACAAATGTGCATGAGTCCCACTGATCTGTTTGAAACAGGAATCATTTCTCTTCTTTTAAATCTTAGCAAAGTAATCCCATACCAACTAAATCACAACTTAAGTCACTTAGAGTATTATTATAATTAGAGATTTATGAAGAATGGAATCTCAGAGAACCTAAGCAATTTTCTGTTATTCTGAAATAGAATGTGTTGATTGCAGGTTTTTTTTATGTGACATATCATACAGCTACAGAAACATGCCCTAGATCTACTCCCCAAAAACAGCAGCTTTGTGCGTGTTTTTTTTTTTTTTTAAATCGGGGAGTTACAGTGAAATTGGGTCACTTAGGTACGTTTTTTACAGAGTGGTATACAGTAAGAGGGGCAGTAATTCATAAGGAGGGGCCAATCTTACCATTAACCAATGATATTTTTTGAATTGGTGAGTGACAAGGGCACTCTGAGGGCCAGTGCCATTGTGGCCCCACCCCTGAACTAACTAAAGTTCAGTATCAGATAGTCCCTAAATACCTCAATTCCTCTACATCTTCAGAAGTGTAACCATACAAGCTGCTCTACGGCTTTCTGCTGTTTTCTGCCAGAAACAGTCCGTACAATTTTAGCACTGTGGGGTCCTTTCAGCTGAATTCCGTTTAATGCAGATAGAGCCTGTGATATATTCAGAGAGGTGGAATATTAGCCGTATATACTCTTTGACTTAAGCATTCAAGACAGCATCACAACAAAAGAAACATGTGACTTTTTGAGTCCCAAAATTAGAGATGTGAAAGATGCTTTGTGTCTTCAGGGGCTCCCAGCTTATCATTGGCATCTCCAGATGGTTGTGCCTCTGGGCAGGATCCCCCATGGCCTGCAGAAGAATGCCCAATCACTCCTCCACAGGAGATCCTTGCTACATCACATCTCTAACTGTACCCTGTGTTTTTCCCTCGTCCTGCTGGTTTCACCTTCAACTCCTGCAAGACGGGGTCTGCACTTACCACTGACTATTCTAGTGTTATGTTCAAGCGAATTTGACGTGACTATGGCGCAGAAATAGCTCATCAGCTTCCTCCATTAATGCAGCGCTCCTCTGCAGTTTGAGGCATATGCCAGACTGTGGATTGGTATCTCCGCCGCATCCAGAATCACTAAGGATGTAATTCTCAGCGGTACCTTGGCCAAGGGATGAAAGCATGGCAAAATTATCCAGACTATTGCACTGTAAAGTGCCAAAGTTTATTTTCTGAGCTGCAAATCCACAAAGCAGATTGAAGGACAAGCTTTTGGGAGCCACATACTCCTTTTGTGTAACTACTTTCCAGTGCACTTACACACCATGCACAGAAATAATGAAGCAATAATATCACAATGAAGGCAAAGTACAGTGTCTCACATGGGAAGCACAGCTTGAGCTTCGTAGTTGTCCCACTTTTCGACAGTGGGTAGGAAGGTAATCTCAGCATTGAAAGGATTGTTAAAAAATTCTATTCTTCTGGATTCTAAAAAAAATATATATTTCAGGATGCTAGTGGACCTAGCTTTTGAATCGGGGATCGATTCAAAACACAAGTACCACTTTCAAACCACCACTGTATACAGTAGATAGTGTTAGTACAAAGTTCATTATTAAGAAAGTAACTAACCATGTTAAATATTGCTTTTTAAATCCTTCCTTCCCAAACAGTTAGGGACACCTACGCTAAAAGGGATGAGCATTTTTACATGCTCTTCAAAAGTGATTTAACTAAATATTGTGCTTTCAGAGAAACTAGTAAAGGACAGTAACATTACTCATATGGATGTCTAATCCTGTCATATGTTGTTAGGGACGGCAGAGAGACACAGACAGTATTATTAAGAATCCTTAAAAGTAGTAGCTAACCAAAGAGCACCTATGGCCTCGGCCGGACTTGTTCACGGCTTCTGCCGGCAGCTATGAAGACTGACTTTGTTCTGTTTTGAAGTTTTTTTGAACCGTTGATGGAACATGTCGGCTTGTGACAGCATCACATCTTTGGGATCTGTGACAGCAGCCCTTGTTGGCACTTGTGATGGCACTGTCTTGCCTGGGCCTGTGACAGCGGCGTCTTGTCAGAATCCGAGACGGTACCGTCTTGTCGAGACCCGTGACAGACTGTCTTGTCTGGGCCAATGACAGCACCGTCCTTTGCCTGGTACTGAATGACCAGCACCATCAGCAGGGTGAAGTGCCCAAAGTGGCATGGGTCTGTTTTCATCTCCGGCTGGCCCGGTACCAGATGAAAGCCCAAATCAAAGCCTGTCAGTGCTGGGCATCTCTCCTTTGGCCTGGAATGTACAGTAGCTCCTTCGGTCATTTCACTTGGAAAAATATCAAAAAGTGTCAAACTATGTTGCCACATATGTACATATGCAGTGGCAATGTTTACCAGCACCACCCTTTGTGTGGGGCTCTTGGGGGCCCCCTGCTGGCCACAAACAATCACCACACTGTGGGCACTTTTTGAGTGGAGCACTATAAAGAGCAAACTGGACCTTCCACATATGTTCATATGTGTAAATCCTCTGCATTGTGTTCTGTCACGTTTTTGTCTCAGTTGTTACATCAGTAAAAGTGTAATGTGGGACCTGTACAAGGTACACAAACAGCAGACACCTCACAGAAGAACCAAATGCTACAGGAGTCATTGCCAGTCACCAGGAAGAGTGTTACCTGGACTGAATTTTCAATTTATTCATTCAGTTGTTTATTTTTTTTTTGTCCAAGGTAACAAACCATTACATCCTGCAAAAGCCAGGCCGATGTCATTAAAAACTTACCAATTATTTTCAATGAATTGTGACACTTTAATTGTGAAACTGTTGTGAAACTGTTGTGTAGACTTTTACACAAATGAGTTCAGTCTAATAAGGAACTGAATAATGTAATGTAATATAAAGCAGTAGCACAATAAGATGTTTATTTAACAGTCTTGCCGCTATTGCATAGTTGAATTAATGAAAACTAAAGCACTGGGATTTTGGATTTTTTTCTCATAGAAGATTAAAAGATTCAAGCCCATTAGAGTGTAGCAAACATCTATGGAATGATAAGCTGTTTATAGGCAGAAGAGCTGCTGATTTTTAAAGCCAGTATTTGTGGACACAGACAGATTTCAGTCTGTTGGTCTTATTCCCTTTTCTTTATTTACTTTACTTTGTTGGAGAGAGTTTGTATGGGTGGATTTTATAATGCATCCTCGCTAATGTCTGAGAAAATGCATGTATACATGTACTCAGCTCATGTTCTGGATGCACTCAGGAGTTTCCCATTTTAGGTTATTTATCCCACGTCGGCGTCTGAAATTAGCCATTGTCATTTTCTTCACAGATGTCTTCCCCTTTAATGAACACTCTCCTCTGTGGTTTGCATTCAAGGCAGAATAATAAAAAAAAACATCAGTTAAAAATGAAGATATACACACTTTAGCTCTCTGTTGCTATGGCAGATGCTGTTCTTAGCTTTCTGAGTATACTACACAACAGACATTAGCGATGAAACTATCAATCTGTGTTTGTTCAAAACCCTTTGCCCAGGTGGGGTGATGCGATATATACTTCTGCAGCTTCACAAGTAGGGCGTTTTGCAAATAATGTAAAGGTTGTTGGTTCAAATCCCAAGGTGCACACACAAAATTGTAATCCTTACTTCTGCTCTATATTATGTTGGATACACGTGTCAGATAAATGAATTAAAGGGGGCAGTTAGAATGGGAACAGGGACTGTGTGGGGGTCTTGTTCACCTTGAAATGGGGGCAGGGTGAGAAGCAGCATATTTATACCAGGACCTCATACAAGTGGGTGAACGTGAACGTGTGAGATTAGGGTGTGGTTACGACCCAAATAAGGGTCCAGGTCGTACATTTCCAGAAACAGAGAATGATTTCCCTGAGTCATTTCTGTAAAGTGTGAATCACAGAGTGACCCAGAGGCTTCAGGGTATAACTTCTCCTCCTACCTCTTATGGGAAAACAGGCCCCATGGGAAGGTGACCCACACAATAAATGGCATTTATACTATAAACATGAAATATACTGCGGAGGCAGCTACTAGGTTTTCCTTTACCGAAATGGCTTTTGGCGTTTTGTGCCCGGGGAACAAGTCGTGACAATGACACATAGCTGCAAAGACACAGGTGTTCCCAAGCATGTGTGCATGAGTAAATACAAACATACATATTCATATGAACCCAGCATCGCTGGGTGGGCGAGGGCTTCTGGGGGTCGGTATTTTTCCAGAATGTTATGCTGGCAAGCTCCAGCAGGAGACGCTGGCTGAATTTCCCTTTCAGGACTAAAGCTGCGAATATTATGTGCCTCTTAATCGCTATAGAGACGGCAATGCAATTACAAAGAAAACATTCTGGATGATCGCGTTGACAAACAAAGAAAACAAAGAGAGGACAAGTAGGATATACAGAGCATATCCATGGTAAACGTTCATGTGCCTGGTGAACATGGCTCTCGATATGGGTGTGTGGCTCCAAATGTTGCTGGTTCAAATCCCATGAACATCTGCTCAACAAATAATACTGTATGTTATATGACACAAAAGGGTATGGGCTGCAGAAGAAAATCAGGAAGGGGATCCTCAAAACCACAAAGCATCAAGGTGGAATCCACCTTTCCAGATAGAAACTTCTGGAAGGATAAAGAATGTTTATTTGGTATCTAAATGTCATCGAGGGCCTGTATTGGCATTAACTGAAATGTCAGCTGTGAAAGTGTGAGAATGACCCCACATAAATATTCTCCAGTGTGCAGGGAGAGAATCTATACTTCAGCTTTGCTCACGCTATATAAGCAGGAATCTCCATACTGGTGACATATATGGTACCGTTCTGCATTTAACGCATCCTTCTTGATCGATCTCATCAAAAACATCGATAAACAAGGATGAGTTACATGTCTCCCATGTTTGACGGCCTCCCCACCCTGCACCGTTTATGCTACAAATTATTTGACAGCAAAAAAAAAAAAAAATGTGAGCCTCAATCAGAAGCATGACAGCCTACCAGTGGAGGGAAAAATATATTGCAAATCTTCGGTTTATGGAGATCAAAGTCAAGGGTTCATGCGCCTGTCTGGAATTGCTTTCTCTAGGCAGAATCCGGCTCACCCGACAACATCAAAGACCTAGAGCCTCGGAACACAATTCATCCAAGATTTTGTTCATCAACATGCAGATGAATCAGGCAGTGACTTGAAAATAAATAAATAAATAAAGCCACCTTTTTCTTACCAACCGAAAAGTGTGTGTGGCTATGGCCTATAGTTCTATTTCAGGCGAAGTGGGCCCAACTGGCTCTGGATCAGTGAAGGATGCAACTTGGGTATCAGTGTTATTGCAGTGGTTAATAGGAGGCTGGCTGTCACTGAAACAGGGGTGTGGTTACAGGTGGGTGGAGTATCATCACCTGGTGGGCAGTGCCCACCCTAACGGGTCATTTGCCAGATAGAAGTAGACCAGTCATTAATAGATTAATACCCCCCCCCCCTTCACGAGAGAAAATTTGATTCAATACCACTCCCACCCACCCTTCAAATGTTTGACTGTAACCACCCATCCACATAATTCTAACATTGGCACCCATTGGCTTACCTGAATACCACCCCTCCCCCAGGATGACATCACAGTAACACCACTGCACTGATATTTAATCATTCTATAATGAGCATATGGGCTCTTTCCCCCACTTTCCCAGAAATGAGGATACCTCTTCTGGGGCCGTATTGATCGTTTCCTCACCTTACTGGTTGAAAAAAAGGACATTTTCAGAGGCATTGTGATGAAGCTTTAGCTCCAAATAAATGGATCAGAATAAAAGCTTTGCTTTCTAAAAGAGCCTCGTTAATGTTTTGCCTGAATGCGCAAATCTGTGGCCTCTGCTTCCTGTCACTGTTATTCGCCTAAATAACGATAATTCAGCATGCCTTCATAATTGGGAAAATTAAGTCCTAAAAACTTTTATTTTCCGTGCCAGTGTCTTACCGCATTAGTGCCACATCTTGCGTGACAGTTTTGAAGTCCTTGCCCAAACATGTATGTGGCTGTTTATTTGGGCATGACAGCGCTGTGGACAAGGCAACTATACAGGTCCGTCTAGCTTAAGAAGCTGTTTCTTCTGGACAGCAGAGAGAACAAGAATCTGTGTGTCTGTGGTACGCGCCTGGATCTTTAATCACCCCTGTGAGAGCCTTGGGCTTCTACAGGGCAGGGGTACGGATACGCGCTATTTCATCTCCTTAGCTTCCAACCTGAGACAGATATGAAAGTATTAATATGACTTATTGGGTTCCACAAGCTGAGAAATGAAAAGTGTCCTGATCTAATAAACCGAGACTCTCGCCCAGATGATCGGGTCGAGAAAGTGGATAGGTGGCTTTAGCTAGTCCCCTTTTTCTTGAAATCTCTTTCATTGCAGTACCATTTCCACCGATTTAAGCCAAGAAATTGGTAGGATGGGACTGTCGGTTCCGGCTGCTCTCAGGTGCTAAAAGGTATGCAGGGGAGGTAAGGAACCTGCAGAGGTGGTAAGAGGAGCTCTTGTTTTATGGGAAATACCCCAAAGTTGAGATCTCAACAGACCAGCTCACCAAATCGCAAGGCAGACAACTTGCTCAGTCTCTCTGTATGCCGTGCTGTACAGTACCAAACACAATTTTGTCTGATATGTCAATCAGGAACTAAATTTGGGCTTTTGGTAAACAGCGCTTTGTAAAATGTCTGGGAAATGTCACATTTCCGTGTGGCAGAAATCCCCCCCTCTTCAAAAAGTGCAATTTTCTGTGAAAGGGACCTCAGAGAAGAGGCAAACGGGAAGCAGGAGATGATCTGAAAAGTGGGTGAAATGGCAGGAAATGAGCAAACACGTAGGATAGGAAGCTCTCATTCTAATCACGGCTTGGTTACACTCTGCTCATTAGTGTGTATTGCTGTTTATACACTCTGTTTGTGTTCTGAGTGAGGAGCAGGCTAAAATATACACATAACTATTGACATAACTGAAGCTCGGGTGATATGACCTCCCTATTTGGCTAAACAGAATGACCCCAGCCAGTCGCTTCACATGAGCTCCTCTTCATTTTGGGCACATCGTTTTGCCAGGAACATGTGAGTGAATCATCAAAGCAGCCGTTTCCTTGTTCAGTCTGTATTGGTGTTTGTATTTATCAGCCTCTGCCTCTATTCAATTATGTGTGTGGGTGTGTGTGTGTATATATGTTTGCATCTTTTTGTTTACTGGAGTTCCTGGGTCATGCTGGAATGCTCATACTCGCATGATCTCATCTTCTCACCTGAGATGTCCTCAGTCGACTCCTGCTGACCTGAAAGAGCAGCAGCTCTATTCAGGAGGCCCCACAGGAAACTCTGAACTCTTCACCTGTCTTGGAGAGTGATTCCAACAACCCAGAGGAGGAACCTCATTTTGGCTGCATGGGCTCGTGATCTCATTTCCCAAAGAGCATGTGCCAAAGAGTGATGTGAATCTCAAAGCCGGGTCTGATGACTTCTGTGGTACAGCTGTGGACCATTGCAGTGCCTGTAAAACTGTGGCCACTCAACTGGTCCAGTTATCAAGTTGGAGGTACTTAAACCCCTTGGAAAAACTGATAATGCATTAGAAAGACTAAATATATCAAGCAAAATGTCTTGGCTTAAAACACCATTCTCAATATCACAATTAACAACAAAATGCATTTTCTTATGCCTAATAAAACCATAAAATAAACAATAAAATTTATCTAAATTGTAAGCTGTAGCAAAGTAGAAATATACACTCACCTAAAAGACTATTAGGAACACATGTTCAATTTCTGATTACTGCAATTATCTAATCAACCAATCACATGGCATTTAGGGTGAGGTCCTGGTCATGACAATCTCCTGAATTCCAAATTGAATGTTAGAATGGGAGAGAAAGGTTATTTAAACAATTTTGAGTGTGGCATGTTTGTTGGTGCCAGATGGGCCAGTCTTATTTCACAATCTTCTCAGTAACTGGTATTTTCACGCACAACCATTTCTATGGTTTACAAAGAATGGTGTGAAAAGGAAAAAAATCCAGTATGCGGCAGTCCTGTGGGCAAAAATGCCTTGTTGATGCTAGAGGTCAGAGGAGAATGGGCCGACTGATTC
>JABFDZ020000001.1:49764356-49783946 GCA_019775955.2 Pollimyrus isidori
ATCTTTGGGATGTGGTGGAATGGGAACTTCGTGCCCTGGATGTGCATCCCACAAATCTCCATCAACTGCAAGATGCTTTCCTATCAATATGGGCCAACATTTCTAAAGAATGCTTTCAGCATCTTACTGAATCAATGCCACATAGAATTAATGCAGTTCTGAAGGCGAAAGGGGGTCAAACACCGTATTAGTATGGTGTTCCTAATAATCCTTTAGGTAAGCGTATTACTACTGTGTACAACAATTGAAATACATTTCCCCCTATTTTTAGCATACTGCAACATTTAAAATTTATTTTGTTTTTTACCTTTGTTGATTAATAGTTGTCTCTCTAAAGATAGGGGTTTTATATCCAGAGCCTGTATAATTTATTAGGTGTAAGTGTATGAAGATTAGTGCAGTGGGAGGAAAAATGAATGAAAATGCACCTCCTGGACATAAGGCTAATCAGTGCCTCACACGTATCTGCTGTCAATCTCCGTCTTACTGATCAGAGAGGTACGACAAACCACAGCATCATACCAACCACTCTGATCAAGTTCTGTCTGAATGTAAGCTAATTCTGTGCTAATTTTCCCACTGATTAATCCTTTGGTGCATGTTTTAATGTTGCATGGCAACGATTCTCAGTCGGTGGATATTAAGATGAAAAAGCAGAGCTCATACTGTATATATTGTGCTGCAGAGCAACTACACTATATTAAAAACAAGCTTGATATCAACAAAAACATTCATATCATCAATAATTCCAGGGGAGGACAAAGGAGGGAGCACTTGTATTAAATGTATGATGTTTTTTGATATTCAGCTTGCATAATCTCAATACCAACAACATTGACCTTCAAGCATTATGCGAAACATGCCTCCCCTGAGCTGAGTCCCCCGTGTGGGTCATCCCCCCAAAACACAAACAGCTAAGCCAGTTTTTCAATGACTTACTCTGTTTGTTTTATTTGTATGTGACACCAATTCGAACTAATTCATCATTAGCTAACCCCAACATATACCAAGGATGGCACATAAGAAGTTGACAGAAATATGGTTTGCAAATGACACAAAAAACACTGGAAAGTGGTTGTTGTATCAGGCCTCAGAGACTAATGCTGACATTGGGGAGGAAAATATTAACATGAGAGGATTCGCTTTGAAGGCTGAGAGCTACTTTCAGAATAAACTCCCAGGGTACTGATTGAAAACCTTTTCATTTCAGGCTAAAATATATATATATGATGAATGAGACAAATGCTCAAAGCGCACCACTTGTGTCAAAGTTCAGCTGATGACATGGTAATGTGCTTCTCCACAGAGAACTTTAGGAATGGCTTGATGTGGTCAGTTTTCTGAGGTTTTCAAAAGACACAGAGGCATATTTAAAAATAAACACCAAATCCTACTAGCTAGCAGATCAACGCCTGATGTGTGTTAACCTGGGACGGCCACACTGTCATTTGTGTCCTACTCCAGTTTAGTGCAATAGAATTTGAGACTGTTCTGGCCACAGTATCAGCAGAGTGGTTAAAGATGTTGACTTATATCCAGAAAATGATTCTTGTGGGCAAACAGAAAGCCCCAGAGTCAGGCTGCTATGACCCCAAGATGCATCCAATACTTCCTACACTTAAAATAGCCTACTAAACAGCTAACTGATAAGGTGCAAGGCCAATGATTACAAGCCCCTACTAGACAACTAATATTATAATAACTGCAATATACTGATACGTATTATTTGAACATCAATATAATTAGTAACTTTGCTACTCTGTTCCTGGTTCCATGTATATCTATGAAAATTATGACTCTTTAAGTCATGTGTAAAGACCCTTCAATTCATTCAGCTGCTAATTAATTTTTACTCAACCATATTCTTGGGACCGGCTATAAATTTTGAGTGAACATGGTTTTGGCACTGACAGAGGACACACTACAGAAGGTAAAGGTGAGCTAAGATAAGATAAGATAAGATAAGATAAGATAAGATAAGATAAGATAAGATAAGATGCAATATATCTAAGGGGTGCAAATAAAATAAAGTACAACTGGATCCATGGATCCTATGACAAATTGGGGGTGTTATCCCACCATTGCACTGTATACATAAGATAAAAACATTTAAAAATGACAAATGAGAGGAGGTAATTCAGCTCATCAAGCCCACCTGGGGAGAAGTCAACTAATAGCTTAAAGTTGTTAAAATCTTCTCTAGCTCTGATTTAAACAAACCTAAGGTTTTAGTTTGTACTACACTATCAGGAAGACTATCCCATATTCTACCTAAATGTGTGTAATGAAGTATTTTTTCAAATCCAGTTTAAAATGTTTTCCTGCTATGGCCACAAGCTCTTGTATTGGAACTGATACTGAAGTAACTATTCTCTTTGAATAGCATCCAGACCTGTTAGAATCTTATACACCTGGATCATGTCCCCCTTACTCTCCTTTGCCCAAGGCTGAACAGATTCATTTCAGCTAACCTCTCCTCATAAGACATTACTCTAAGACAAGGAATCATTCACAGAGCCATATGTTGAACCCTTTCCAAGGCAGCAATGTCCTTAAATAAGATATGGTGACCAAACCTGCGCACAATATTCTAAGTGGGGTCTTAACAAGGAATTGTATAATATTAGCATGACCTCCCAACACAGCTAGAGATGTAAGCCAACATCCTATTGGTCTTTTTAATTGCTTCTCCACACTGGCGAGAGTGGGATATGAAGCGTCAACATACACACTGAGGTCTTTCTCATAATTAGCTTCCCTTATTTCAGTGGAACCCATAAAATATTGGTACTTTATATTTCTGCTCCCTGCATGGATTACCTTACATCTGTCCACATTAAATTTAATCTGCCGGGTATCAGCCCAGTTACTAATTAAATCAAGATGCTGTTGTAGCCTCTGTGCCACTAGTTCAGTATCTGCTACAGTACCCACCTTGGTGTCTGCAAATTTAACCAATGTACTATATATATATATATTGGTGTCAAAATTGCTAATGTAACTTAGAAACAACACAAACCCCACTGTTTCACCCTTTCCTGTGTTTTGCACTGTAATTCCTGTGAAAAATCCAACCCCCCGTGTCCCCCCCCCCCCGGTCCTGCTGGTGTATGTATGTATGTCAGATCTAAATCCTGGGGGGACACTATTTTACGTCTATTTCTGTCATCCCGGCTGACTGTATGTTGCACTGTGGTTCTGTATCCCTCAGACACTGTATACCTGTATGTGTAGTATGACAATAAAGCCCTTGCTTTTTTTCCCACATCGGGTGACATTCATGACCCCATCAGAGCCACAGACACCTGGCTGGCCAGCTCTCGCCAGATGACTAAGTGACGTTCTGCAGTATCTCATGAGGCGGCTCGCCTGGAGAGCTGCGCCTGGCACTCGACCTGGCACGTTGCCGAGAATGGCTACAACACGTTGTTCTCTGTGAGGTCTGCAGTGCCAGCGGGTGCCGTGCACATCGGCCATTGTTACACCATGCTGACACGAGCCAGGCTGCCTCTAGGGCCCGTATCTTAGGAAAGCAGGCAGCCGGCAACATTAGCACTCTAGCAAGGACCCAAAATTAGGAAAAACAAGCACAGTTCAGAAAAGACGCTAATTGCTATTCTGCATCTGTTTGATTTTGAGAAAGATGTACAATACTGATACAGGAAAAAACAACTTGTGCCAGGAGAAAAGGCAATCAGACACAGGGAAATTAAAGCATGATGTGGAATTACTTTTTATTGATGCGTTTGAGGCATTTTTTCAGTATATGTGAGCATGCTACAAGTTGCTTGTCTGATCCAAACAAATGTGACATCTATCCACCCCCTATACCTGTTTGACCAGTGCAGGAATCCATACCTATGGGTGCAATGCAAATAATAACCCAGGATGGACTGCCAACCCATACCATTCACTCACACCAATTTGGTAACTGCAATTCAGCTTTGCATCCTGCACTCCTGAGGTATGAACCAACAGTGCTAACAACTGCTATGCCATGCCACCCCAAAAAGTTACGCATTTAGTTAATTAAAAATACAGTGAAAGGCCACAGGACCAATCGGATCTCATTTATGCAAATCAGATTTTCTCAGAGTTCTGTGTGTATAATGCCTAACCGTAACTATTTACCTCTAGTAAGCACTGCCCTCTGTTCTCCATGCCTGTAGGGGAAATAGCGTGCTCATGTGGTCTTTCCACTCTCAGGCTGATGGTGCTTTAATACTGTGCCCAGCAGAATCTGCTTCCAAAAGAGTATGAAGAATTTTTTGCCTGCTCTTTTTATATTATTGTAGAAAATAGCTGCAATCTCGGTTTTTCTAGTCATATTAAATTCTTGCATCAAGCATCACATTACACCTTAAGGTCAGAAGCAATACCGCAAAGCCAGAGATAAGTAACCATCAGAACTGCAACATATTGGGTAAAACATGTATTATAATCATACTGGGGTCTTGGAATGATAACCCTCCTTGGATATTAGAAGAAGAAAATGAACCACAGTCGATATAACTTGCTGTGAGCAAAGAACACATTCCAAACCCGCAGAAGGATGTATTGTCAAATGTAAAGCTTATAATGAATGAAACCTGTACCAGTGAATCAGCTTTGAAAAATGAGTCTGAAAATATGAATCTGAGTCGTGCTATGGTTGTTGTGCAGTGCAGAGTGTGTAGTGTTCTGTGCCTGTGATGGGCCCTGCTGAGATTAAGGCTGCTGTAATAGGATTGTCTGTTTCTTTAATAAAACACAAAAAGGCTTAAACATAGCCTGGCTCTCCCAGTGCCCTGTAGCTACTCAGTCCGACTTATTGGGCTGATCACAGCAGAACTGCACAAAGCCTGAAATAATCCCATCTCTCCTCTCTCTGGGAGGAAGATTAGAACCCTTTAGACATTAGAGTTAGCGAGAGGCAAATTAATTTAACTACCATAAATGGAGCCCCGTGTGAAGAGTAAAAATAAATAGATATATACAAATAGGATTGAAAATTTACGTGGAATAGCAGTGCTATGCGTCAAGTTCACTCTCATTGCAGTGTGAATCTCTGGGTATGCTTCAAAGAAAATCTCTTTTTTGGGGGTTCATTTGTACTGCAAAGTAACTGAGTGCAATCTGGGACTCATCTTCCAGCTAAGTATGGAGAAATGAGCAGAGGTATTGTTAACAAAGTAATCTGTATGTTCATTTATGGTGGATCCATGTAAATTCATTGGTTTCCCAGATAAATGGATTCATTTCTTATGCTTAAGCTTCCATTTAGATCTTTATAGATGCTCCCTAAACTGATTTTGTTGATTATGGTTTTAATGAGTCAGCAAGAAGGACATATATATAGTATACATTCTCAGAAGATGGTCAAATCCCTGAAAAGCATAAGCTATGAATGAAAATGCAATGGTTTTAATTGTGGTAGCTAACAACAACACAACTTCCTGTTGGATAGAGCCCAGACTGCAGCATCACCCACAAGTCAAATAAGCATAGTGAGGTGGACCCAGATGCAAGCCAGGTTACCATAGCAACCTAAGGCTCACTGACCTTCCTTAGTTCAATAGTAATAGTATGATGCTGGGAAGCACCCAGTGAAAAACTGAAGATGTCATTGATGCTCTGTCTGCTTCTCTCAAGGATCGTATCACATAATGAGTATATCCTAAAATGAGTAGATAAAAGAACGAACAAATGAACGAATGATTGAATGAACCTATCAAACCACTATCACTGCCAACAAATGGACAAACAAACAAATAAATAAATAAATAAATAAACAAGTCAGGCCACTTGTTAAGAAATAATTTAGAGATACAGTGGTACCTCGGTTCTTGAACTCACTAGAACTCCAATTTCTTGAAAATCGAACAAACCAGTTTGACCTAGATCTCGATCTGAATATTATAAGTTGTACGCACCAGGAAATGAGTCGTACTACAATGCAGTTCTTACTTGAATGTCTTCTTCACAGACTGGACAATTGACCAAATAAAGCAGCGAAACTTTACAATAACTAACAATAAATAAAACACTAACTTACTGTACATTTATGTCATTTATTTAAATTTTATTCTACCAGTTAAATTAATTGAAAACCAGTTCTCACTGCTTTACGTGATATTCGGGAGAAACACATCGGAACTGCCAGGGATACAAACTAAACTCTTCAGCCTTTAAGGGCAAAGGTGTGTTGTCGCAGAGGTGGTTCCAGTTTGTGCAGCCCGGTGAGAGGTCGCAATGCATCTAAATGTAATGCGTTGCGTCAAGATCGGAATGCGTTGCTTTAAACCAGCTGTAAGCAAGTCCAACGCACCTAATGACTATGTAAACAAACTGAAACACGGATTTAATACGGAGGACTAATGGCAAGAACCAGAAACAGCTGATCGCATGGGGATCCCACACGAGGTTAACGAGGGGGCACGGCACAAGGAAGGAGCATACGATTGGGGCAAGACAGGGGAAATTTTGGGATAAGATTTTAATCGTTTTTGAAGCCATTAAGAAAAATAATGGTCTTCTTGTTTTATCCTGTTTATTTTGTGTTTATATGCTTTAAAAACATATTTGACTGTATTTTTGGGGGTTCGGGAACCAATTAATTGGTTTTGCATTATCTCTTATGGGAAAAATTCGATTAGAACTCAAACTTTTTAGGATTCAATCTTGAGTCCGGAACAGATTAAGTTCGAGAACCGAGGTACCACTGTAATATAACCTGAAATGCAACTAAAACACTATCGGAGTTCAGTGCTTCTCTCAAACCCTGAGGTCTCGACATAAAGTCCATTTTGATGCACACTTCACAGAGCTGTGCAAAGTCTGTACATTACAGTCCAGACCGTAATCATTTGAACATATTATGGTCCATTCGTTTGACTGAAAAGTCAATTGCTTATAATTATTGTCTCAATAGATGCAAATTATAATGAAAAGTCAGTGTGCCTTGTGCTTTTATGAATAGTGAATCAAAGTCACGCAGGCTTTGGGAACCAAAATGATTTAACTATCAACTGCAATAACTCACCTAAAAACTGGTCTAAGACATGACTCACAAGCTTTTCCTGATTAAAAGTGAGCTCTGAGAATTTTCACTTTGTACAGAATTTGATGTTCACTGCCAAAAATTGTTCTGCTGCCTTGCGTAACATACACAGAAACAGGAAGATCTTTTCAGTGAAGCGTGCAACAATCATCTTATAATTTACAACTTATAATTTAGTATTTTATGATTAAGAATATGGTAACAAGATACCTTGGATAATCACACTTGATTGGATGTATGAAAGGAGCTGGACGGGTGTCAAAACATTATATATTAATTACACTGTATAAAAACAAACACACATATACACACAGACAAGTTCATGGGAACCAACACATGTCTGTTGCCCTCTGCTGCTATAGGAAATGAGTTTACAGTCTTAACATTTCCCAGCATGCTTTTCCAGAGCTCTGTGAAACTGTACTAATGACAATGTGCTGACGGGGGTCCTTTTAAGATTTGCAGTTCGGTAAACTGTAGAAGGTGGATAAAGGGTTGGAAAATTATCAATTCATAGTTCTATTATCACACTTCAGCTTTTAAACTTAAAACAAATCCGGACTGCTTGGTGAATGTGAACCCTGCTACTACAAGGGAGCCTGGATTTTTAAAGATAAACTTCTCTGCAGAAGATCATGGGCTCATCAAAGTTTCTAGCTGTTGCGGGAGTCTGCTTTTTGTGTGCCTGGGTTGAGACATTTAAAGGTTGCTCTAAAAATAAAATTAATTGGAAAATTACTCGTTCTTTCTCCTCTAAACACCAGAGCTAGCTGTTATTTGTGAAGCGTGGACGTGCTTGAGGCTCAAACGCTCAGGCTCAAAAGAGTTTTTGTGATCACTAATGACCAATGATGATGCAATAAAAGATCTGGATGCATGCGTGCATGTCTTCACCGTGCTCAAAGTCTCTGCTATAAAATCTCAGGAGATTCTATACACAATATTATATGTACAGACTGTTCCAGGCTTGCAACACACATATTTTTTTTTTATGAAGCACATATATATAACAATTAATTACACCAGGCATTGCTGTGCTACCTAGTTCACAATGTGTAGCATACAATAGATGCACAGGGAATGTACTATACTGTGTGGCAACAGGATTATCCAAGTGTCACACACATCTGCCAGTGTCATTCTCACCCCTTAAAAGTCGATTATCCAATTGTCCTATTGTGACATGCTTCCATTTTGATGTACAACTTGTATGTCGAAACAGAACACAGTCGCACATCAGTTAAGGTCTGTATTTGTACTGACTTAGCTAGCTGATTTCCCTGTGTCTCAGACAGGGGGCGCCAGCAGTGAGGTTTGCCTAGGACACCACATGGGCTTCGCCTGCCACTGCACTTTTATGTGTGTTGTTGTCATTCGACACCCATTCCAGTGTGTGTTTAAGGTAGCATGTTCCCCCTGTATTTATGGGAGTTCCCTCTGGGTTTTCTCTGCCAGTCCAAAAGTATATGGTATAGCTGGATTGATGTAAATTGCCTGCAGAGGGCTCCAGTGTACCCACAGCCCTGCAATCAATTAGTGGTAATCCATCCATCCATCCATCCATCCATCATCTTCTTCTAACTGACTCTCCAGTACCAGGTCACAGTGTGAAGCCGGTGGCAGATTAACAAGTTCATAGGCTCCTAGGCTACACTTAGCTTAGACCGCTCCTCTGCCCTCACTCCCCAAAATGACACAACAAATAACTATTACTATTACATAATAGTAACGATTAAATAATTTCTATCAAGTTAAAGAGAACGTGACACTGTGTCAAACTAAAGCAATCACATCAGAAGAACGGCAAGCTTTCACTTCAGAAAAAGACTACTCAGAATAAATGCATCTTAATAGTGATATCCTTAATTACACTCTGATCCAGTGCATGTGAACTCCATCCTCAATGTGTACTCAAGATAGATTTACCATAGTTAGCATAGACATAGATAACTTTAAAGAGGAGCAAATTCCAAAAGAATATTAAACAAGCACTTACTATTGAATGTTATCCTCATTGCTTTCCTGCATAAAGCTTATTGTTTGGGCTATTTTACTATTTAGTAAAATAGTGTAAACTATTTTACACAGGAAACAGACTAAATATAAGCATATCAGAGATGCACAATGGGATAAAGAAAGAGTTTAGCCAAAAAAGAGATTCATTTAGAATTGGTCTTTCCATTCAGTTTTAACCAATCATCAACTCGCAAACAAACAACCAATCAAAAAAGGATCACTTTCAAAAACTGTAATAATAAAAGAATGCAGACGGAATAGGGGCCCCCGGAAAACTCTGGGCCCTTAGGCTGGAGCCTAGGCAAACCTGTTCATTAATCTGCTCCTGCCAATTGCACATGGTACAAGGGGGAACACAATGTACAAATATGTACAGCAATGTTAATTAGTTATACAAAATGTAAATCACTTAAATTGTCTTGCTACCGGCAGTCAGGTCACTGAGGTGTGTAAGCAAATACAGACCTACTTCTCAATTCCCCAACATCTCGGCGGGTTTGCCGTTGAGTATTAGACAAGATTTATAGAGCACATTCCAGCCTGTCTCCATGGGAGGGGGAGGGCTGCCTCTGGATATGGGACAAGATTTATGAGGGAAAACTCTGCACGTCTAAACGGAGGGGCCACGCCGTCGCAGTGGATCAGACGAGATTTACAGACATGCGGTGAGACAAGCAGATTCGAGAGATTATTCCTCATATGGGTCTTCAGTGTCATTTAGTGCTGCTGATTAGCCAATCAATGGCTCTCCGGGGAATGGAACAGAGAACGCATTTGTCTCCGATGTCCTGACCTAGAACCAGGCTAAGCAGGGCAATTTCCTCTGAGTGGGCAATAACCATCAGGGCCTTTATGCTCCAAATGTGATCTGATTTGGAGAAACGTTAGCGATGAAGATAAAAAGTCTGACTGAAACATCCACATAAGTCCAGGAGGGACTGAGAGATGCATCTCCCCATACAGGAGAAGTACAGCCATTACAGGTGAGAAAAAGATTATTAAATATTAACCTCTGAAGCCAAATTAAAGAGAATTTGAAAAATGGTTAATGGTATATAGGTATTTTTTTAGATGGAAGTCATGCCAAAAAAAAAAAAACAGCTGAGATCTTACATCACGTTTTCATATCTCATGACCTACATGGAGCAGGGATAAAGTGAATCTCTTCTCAAACCCTGTGGAGGTTGATATTTTAGATCCAAATAGACATCTGGGTTTTTTTTTCGCAGGTGATCTTGATCTCTTAATAGCTTTGAGCTTTAACTTGAGGATTGTGAACAAAAAAAAAATGCCGTTTTTTTTGCTGTCTTTACGTCAGCCTAATGTTTCCATTGTCAAGATCAGAATATTAGAAGTTCAAATTAGACAAAGATAATTACATATACAGATCTGGGTATTCTCAGCATGACCTAATATGTGTATGTAGTTCAGTCGTTCTATATTTTTTCATCATTACTATTTTTTCCAACCCTATGAAACAGATTTGGTTCAACGAACCAAAGGCAACACGTCAACCCTGTGACCTTGCATGCAGCAGTCAGAGTTCTCCCTTCAACAAAGAAAAGACTGAAGACAGAATCAACATGTGTATGTCACACAGAACCTTCAGTGGCAAAGTTACCAAATTAGGCGAGGAATGAATGGTATAGAACTCATGGACATATAACAGACTAGATAATGTAGGTAAGTTTGTTTCAGTGTTACTGTCACTGGGTGTAACTGCACTCTCTTGTCCTTCTCTAGACCAATATGGAGTGATGTGACTCTGTCTGACGGTTTATTGATCCATTCCAGTTGCCAGCGAGACATTGATTTCCTTTGTGTGAGATAACAGACACTTGAAAGAAATTGGAGGGAAAATGAATAATAAAAAAAAAATTCAGATGGCCGACTGAACCCAAGAAACAGGGTTTCATGTTTTCAGACGGCTAAAAAAATTGTGCACTTAAGAGCACAATTTAACAATTCCAGTCAAAATTACCCCACTTTCTCTTTCATTTTGTTTCCAAAACTGCTTTCGAGGAAGGATCTTGAACATGTAATGAAAGATGAGGTTCCATAATCCATTACATGAAAGCATATGAAAAATGCATATTAGTCAGTTTTATTTTACTAATTAAATGACATGATGTTCTTTCTAGTAAATAATAGAGCTGACTAATAGTTTAAATGTGAACCTGGGTAGATATGGATTTGGATTGACATTTTCCTTTAAACTTAGTGCACAGTTCTTCTGTTTCGGGCTGCTTGTAATTTATTTCTAGCTCCCTTCACTCTTTAGTTACCTTAAGTTACCTTTGGAAGACTTAGTTATTGCAGATTTTGTTGTAGAAAATAGTCTATATAAACTGGTGTCTTACAGATAAAATCCTAGAGGGACGAAGCAAATCACACTACTGAGCAGCAGGGGGAGCTGTTGCACATTCATATTTCTCAATCCCTCCTGCTTCACCTCCCTCAAATTCCCGTTCCCCTAGGTGTACCTGCTTCCTTGTAAAGAAAAATGTCACGGTTGTGTTGCGAGATTAGAAGTTACGCTTTAAAGCACTTTAAAGCCACCATGAGTAGTTTATAACCCTACCTCCCCCCTTTCCTACCCCCTGTGGATTTCTCCAAAACCAGCCTCCTGAATCTCAGATACGCGGTGTCTGGAACTTTTCCTCAGAGAGCTTTATTTCCCAGCTTCCTCGCCAGGATTTTTTTTTCTTGGCCTAGTGCTGGTCCACTTTTCTATTTATAAAAGCAGATATTTACTGAAGCAGCAAGGTTGGGTGCCCTGCTCAAGGGTACAACGGCAGCTGATGTATGAGATTGCAAGACTGGAAGCCGGAAGCGCATGATTTTGATCATGAACATGGGAGGGAAGGAATTGGCTGGAGCCTCTCCCATAGTTCCCTGCTGCAAACCCGCAGCTATTGTCTCATGAGGAGAAGCCGCTAACACTGAGTGCGAAGCTCCTTCACGCAAGAAAAGCCACCGCAGCCGATGTTTAGCAAATATTGCTGCGAAACGTTTAGATGGGAGCCTGTGGCACACTGACGCAAGCCCCAGAGAAAATGCTGCATGTGTGACAGATGTTAACGCATTAGCCTTTCCTGGAAGGCTAGAGCTGCCATACAAGGGCTGGCGAACTGACTAGACTTTCAGATTAATCTCTTATCAAACACCTAAAGCTGCTTGAAATCTATCATGAGATATCTAAATACCCATGAATCTGTTTTCACTTTTATTTTTAGGGGATGGATGATTTGGTAATGAAATCCAGTTGATGAGCATCCATCAAGTCATTTCCCATCAAAGTGAGCAAATCGCTTATACATATGTACATATACTTTTTTTCATTTGAATCTGTTTGGTTCATTGCAGCCATCTGGCTTGCAGCCAAAGTCCTAGCATTACTAACAGGTGTGCTCTCAGGAATGGCCAGGCAAATTTGCCCCCTCCAACCCATTCTGGGAACCTGTAAATAAGCTATCTTCACTGTAATAGAAAGGCTCTGGCCTGTTCTGAAGCTTGGCTGTAGCATCCAGACAGTCTTCGTCCAGACTGTGAGATTGCAGCCCTACCCTGGAGATCTCCAGTCCACCCACTCCCCTGCATAGAGGAGCTTGTCGTAATGGGGTTGGTGACCATAAATGAATGTTAAACATGTACTTACTTTCTCAGTTAAAATGGCTGGGGGATTCTCTTGTTTTTTTCAGTGTAATGCTTATGCTGTTTCTGTGGAACTGTGTGAGAAACAGCATGACCTGCATCCTCCCTCCTTTCCCCAATGCAGTAGAACGTCATCAGTTTGCAGGATGAAATGCAATGGCTGACTTTCTCAGCTGACATGAAGGAAATGTCTCCTACTTGAATCCAGAATCTGGCACGACATGCAAGCGGTTACAAACTCATAATCTGTATGCAAGTGAATGCGTTTCTCATTGGCCGACATTGTTGATTCAGCCTGCATTCCTGAAACACGATTGGCTGGCTTGATGAATTCTGATTTCTGTTACCCACAACAGTTCAAGTTGAAAATAAACATTGCTGCTACTGTTCAAGTGTCAGGACTTCAGCAACTACTACATATCTGGTGAACTTTGAACTCAGGGCAAAATTGGTTTATTGTATCTGAGGGATGGGTCACGTTTTCTGAACATGGCAGCAACACTACAGCACTGTGGTCACTGTTTCCCCTGAGGGATCTGTAGAAATAAGACGATACACGTGACCCTAATCCCACAGAAAGTGTGAGAGAGACCAGCTTCAAGCAATTGCCTTATGGGTCAATATCATGTCAGGATTTTTGTTCTCTTAAAAGGACTAAGTTGCCTTATCATTGCTTGAACACTTTCAATGGATTTATCATCCTTTTGCCAATATAATCGATATAATTTGATGTTACAGATCAAATAGTGCTGCTTGTGGCAGAGATCATAGCCATTGATTACATTTTATTTATATACTGTAGCAGATACAGTCCAATGCAACATACATTGTTTTGAGAAAGCAGAGTCATGCAGCCCCTGGAGCAGTTGTCAGTTAAGGGCCTGACTCAGGGGTCCAATAGACAATTGACTCTTTGACCAACTACAGGATTTGAACCAACAACCATCCAATCACAGGCACAGAACCCTAATTCACACACTGCCCTCAAAAAACCTACCGGGAAACGAACCCAGGTCGAATAGCACTAAAGCAGGTACGCTAACTGCTACACTGCCAATTCCCCACTTATTCATTATGGGAACTTCTGGTCATCTCCAGCACTAGAACTGCTAGTGTTTTGCCGGCCTCTGTTAATCGCCAGCAGCAACATACTTAGGCATATCACATCTTTAGATGCTACTAATGGGCCATTGCGTTAGCATACTATTAACCCATCAAGAAAAGAACGGAACAGCAAGTAAACCCCAGAGTAGCAGAGGTACCATCACCACAAAAATGCCGTAAAACCCACAATGCAGTTGTGTTTGTCATATGTTTTAATGCTCATTGATTTAAGTATTAGTTTCGACATCTTATTTTTGTGAAATTAATCTTAATTCTGCACCAGTGATAAAATATAAGTCTCGCTATAAAATAAATGCCAAATAAGCTAATCACTTTATTTGGTATTACATTTGGCTGTAAGTGGTCTTATTATTTTGAAAAGATATAAAAAAATGACACAGGTAATGTTTTCTCATATTCATTTTATATCTGTGACAGTAACAACACAAACAGAACGACAAGCTGCTTCAGCTGAAATCAGTGCATTTGACAATTTGTTCCAAATAAAACCTACATTTTTATGTGTTTTACCGTGATGATTTGTGTAAAATATAATCTTACTTTATACAGTTCTGAAAAAGTGGAAACTTTGACGAACATGAAATCACCAATAAACTATGTCTGTTTGTCTAATATTTTGTAAAGTACATGCTGCATTTGAAAGCTTTTAAGCCTGACAATGTCACGACAGAACAACCACTGTGCTAAGAACATTACGGCTTTTCGGTTGAGGGTGTTAGATTCACCACTGTCATTAACATTAACGGCACATTAGTGCAAACAACAGGCCTACGTCTTGTTTGGCAGTTAAAGGAGTTTGACGTTCACTGCCATGGGAAACGGCAGTTCTACTGCTAGGTTTGTCATTATCAGCAAGCCATTGTTCCTCTCAAAGTCTGGGATCATTTCTACTACAGGGCTTCTTTCCTTGCTGTCCAGAGCAGTTTGGTATTCCACAGTATGGCCTTGTGTCCATGGATATGTCTATTTCGGTCCACCTTGGAATATACATTATTTTGGTACAATGTTGGTGCTGATATCCTGGAACTGGGAACGCCTTTCACTCTGAGAGGCTGTCTAGGCAGCTGAAACAAGCACCACTAATTAAACAAAACCCCAGTTCTACCTCAGCAGATCTAAATTTTTCCCCATTCGGCAGCATGACTATACATGTTGAAAATTCAGCCTTTCTTGCCCCTTTTATGTTTCATCTCTTCTTTCAAGTTAACAGCTATTTCCAGCCTTTGGTCGGCCCTCGTTTTCTCGGGGAAAACAAATGTAAACATTTCAGTTTTGCTCAAGCTAATGATTCTGATTTGAGCACAATGGCTTGCAGGGTGGGACCCTGAATCTCAGAGAGGAAATAATCGCTATTTCAGGCCTTTATTTGCCTCCACCCGCGTGGCTATGTGCCTCCGGCCCCTAGGTGCGTCCTACGTGCCTGTCTCCTCCTCATGGATCCTTATTTCACACAGATTTAGTTGTTACTGAAGCCTTATCACCGTAAGGCCTGCTCTGCTCTAATATAAAACCAATAGAAATGATGACCGTTCCATTAGCCTGAAAAATGCTTCTCAATTACAGCAGGGGTGGAGGTGGGGGTGCTTCTCGTAAATGATGAGAGAGGGCCAAGGACGGCGAGTTTGATATAGAATGAAAAAAAGTCCTATTCATTAAGATTGCCGTAGCAGGAGAGAGATGATACCTCTGCAGAGCTTCCTTGTAAATATTTCAGTAAGTTCCCGCGGATGAAAAATGCTTTCGACTGGGAATGAAACTCAGAGCGAATAAGCAGGTTTTCTGTCTTTTTAAATTAATTAATCTCTGGGTTTTAATCTCTGCCAGATCCCATAATGGAAGAAGCATGGAGTCAGAGTGGAAAGTTTTTGCTCGATGAGAAACAGCATGAAGATTTGTATATATCTTTTTTTTTACCCCGGAAATGCAAACTTGAAGGGAATGCCACAGCATTTTCAAATAGATACTTTCCTGCACGAAGGTGGTAATATTTTCTTTTATTATAGTCGCTAACCCAAATGATCCCTCACAACATAACTAAAAATTCCACCCTGTGGCAACAGCATGACAGAATCACAGTCAATCTTGTGACACATTTAATGCACAGACAGCCAATAAACACTCGCCTTAGAAAGCCATAAATGTCTTTATGCAATTTGATTTCTGTAACTGTGTTGGGAAGTGTAAAATCACAGGTAATTGGCTCAACAAGCTTTTGTGCAGCACCGGCAATGTTCAGTCTATGTTTAGCCATCGTTATAGTTACCTGCATATTTATAATCCATGCATACTTTCTGCTTAATGTAATTTTAAAATTGCCCTTGGATAAGTACATCAGCTAAGGTTCAGAAGAATGAAAATAAGCAGATTATTATTTAAATGGCTCTTTTTGGAATTATCTAGGATGCCCACTAGGATGTTAGGCCTTAAAACATGTCTAGTGGGTCTCTGGCCCACTGCGGATTAGCGTTTCGGAAAGAGGCATATTTTAGTACAAATGATAACGTAGTTTTTGGATTTG
The DNA here is from genome assembly GCA_019775955.2 of Pollimyrus isidori. Classification (NCBI taxonomy): domain Eukaryota; kingdom Metazoa; phylum Chordata; class Actinopteri; order Osteoglossiformes; family Mormyridae; genus Pollimyrus; species Pollimyrus isidori. The sequence goes on from JABFDZ020000001.1 coordinate 49,780,709, forward strand.
CTAATGGAGAAGGCAATGTACTGCGGGTAGACCTCTTACAAAGTTACTCTGACAGCTAAAATTATCCAACAGAATTACTAACTTATCACATTTATGGAATAGCGAATATGGTTCGGAACTTCTAAATGAGGTTGTCAACAGGAAGTAGTTCGCAATTATTAAGAAGTGAGGAACATACCACCTACGGCTAAAAAAATTATAGTTCATGCAATTAACTGTATAAAAGTGGCTATTAAGACATACATCTTGCTGAAGCAGTCAGCCATACTATCACTAGGAAGAAAGCACAGAGGGGGAATGCAATGTTGGCTTTGACCAACTGCAGCCTCTCAAGGTCACTGCGCATTCTTGCTCCACTGGTTCCGACATAAATGATTCTCAATTGCCCCAGATCATTGGCGTCGCGCTGGTTGGTGGTCGCTGCTCCCAGACTGCGTACAATGTCTCTGGAACATTCATCGGCAAAATCCCGCTACCCACAAACGTCCTGCATGCTCAGCGGAGGCATGTCTATTAGCAGATGTGCCTGTCAGTCCCGCCTGCTTTGCCCGTGACCCCGTCGGCACCGGGGAGCGCATGTTCTCGCCAGAAGGGGCGAATCAGGAGCAGAACGTGGGGGAAAAAAAGAAAATGATATGAAGCTAGATTCTAACATCCTCCACAGCATCTTCCCATCTGTCCTGTGGAGATGAGCAGATGTTTTCTGTTGATCATGCTGAACAGGAACGTCGGCAGCCTCAGAGGGCTGAGAAAACCTCCTCGCTCACGTCCCTCAAGCGCTCAGCGCAAGAATCCATCCGAATCCATCAAGATCCCAGAGCCCGCTTGGTTTCTCATGACCCGTATGACTTTTCACTCACAACTTTTAATTACTATTCCCCCAGTTATCAGAACTGCATTTGCTTCAGTACTGCTGGAAACACACGAGTTGGCAGTTACTTGGGGATTTGACTGTTCAGAAAAACTTGTTTGGAGGTCAGATCATCTCTGGGAGCATTATTGTACCCGAGTGCCAAAGCGATAAACTTCAAATCCCAACATTTGTGGCATTTGTGAAGTTTTAAAAGTCATGCTTGTGTAAATGCTTCGGAATTTGTTTACCAAAGGAACTTATGAGAGTATGGAGCTAAAATTGATTTACAATTCAGTGAGCAAAAATTGATGAAACATTTGTTAATCTGAGGTATCTAACTGCTAGTGCCAACAGAGAGTAGGAGGAAACAGTCATGAAATGCCCTGGGATTTCTCTTTTCATGCAGTGTACATACAGTAGGATTCTCATTGCCACTCAGCTAACCCAATCAATTTGAAATTCACAGATTTAAGATTTCAGGCCTAAGTGATGATATTGTTTAGGAAAATATGTGTCCGGATGTTTGGCCCATTTAAGCAGAGAATATTTTGTATGGCAGAGAGTGGGAAAATCTCATAGACAATTAATCACCTCTTAAGATGGAATGGATTCAGCACTGTTGGGGGCGAGGGGGGTTTAGATTCTGCCAACACATCTCATTCATTTCCGATTACACAGTCAAGTCAGTGTTTGGTGACAGAAGCCATCTGCCCAGACCACTCTGCTTGACATGGGAAGTCATGTGACAAGCAGCACCTCGTAAAGAACGCGTTTGGAATATGCGCCATGAAACGCATGGCAAGAAGGCATATGGGAGCCTCAGTCTGATGAAGGGACGCCTTCTGAATTGGAATGACACTTTTTATATTCTTTCATTTAGATAATAATGCCCAAAAGGAGAAGTCTGTTAATTCTGCTTTATTAGTCAATATTCTTCCGTACCATCTGTGAGAGAAAAAAAGGTGTAATTTCCCAAAAGTGTGTGATATGATGTATACTGACAGGCATATGTTACAGTGTAAAACCAAACCGACTGTTAGAACTGTTCCAGAGACACACCATGTAAGTATAGGCAGAACACCAAGACGTTTGCAGCTTACCAAATGCAGCTTCAAAATTCAGCCTTAGAATAGCAAAACACAATACACTCCTTGGTGAAAAAATGGGCTAAACGCAAATTGCACAACATTAATCTTTTGCCCATTTTTTTGCCCAGAAGTGTATATGCAACCACATGTTTTATAAGTTACGACTGGACGTTTGTTCCTTGAGCTCAGTTTTATCACATGACAAACACAGCTGAATCTAGAAATGGACACGGGTGGGCAGTGCCCGCACAAATTTCTGCTCTGCCCACCCAATTGGTCAGCTTCAGCCAACGCCATCTGAACCTACCAAGTTACGTTTATTTCATTCATCCCATCAGATATTCTTCTGCGGAGCATTTGTAGTCTCCTGTGAAAGTGGAGGGAGAATGTTACCTTATTCTTATTAAAGCTGCATCTTCTTAAAATATATCTTTTGTTGTTGTAGTTTGCTGCAATGCTGTGCTGAATAAGGAATTTTGTTAGTAAACAATTAGTTAATTCTTAAATAGTTAGCTAGTTAGCTAACATTACTCTTGGATAGGAAGCTCAGTAGAACAGCACAGTGGAACCACATAACAGCCCATTTTGGTATCTAACCAACTTATAAATGAAACCTTATAATAGTATATTGTTTGCTACTATCCACAGTTTCGGATCTCTCCTGGAGCCAATCCCCCACGGATACGGGTGCATTACCGTATTTAACTACTATTGCTAACGTTCATATCAGCACAGGGCTGCCAACTTTGGTCAGCTGGCTGGAGTGAGATTTCTACACAGAAGTCTACACACACATGCACACGCATCTACACATATGTAGAAGTTTTATTACCTTAAATAACAATAAATAATCCTCGGTAGGGTTTTCAAATTACCCCAAAGGTTTTGATGTAGCTAATTTTAGGTATATAATGGTATAATATAGATTTGCACTTCAGGCGGTAACGTTACACCTTCCTGTCCATTTCTCACCAGTGCAGTGCAAGTTGCTTCACCTTTGTTTGCAGAGTCATTTTGTATTTGATTTGGTGACTTTTGATATGATCTTTAAATAATTTTTCTCTTTAAGGAGCATCCTTCCACTATATTATTGTTCATGTTACATCTTCTGCTGTTATGTTCTTATATACCAGTTTGTGAGTTTGAGTTCCAGATTTGCCTTTAATATACCAGTAGATAATCTTATACTTCAATTAAATTTGTTTAGTTAGCAGACACTTCTGTCCAAACCACTTTATAGAAATCACCTAATAATAATAATAATAATAATAATAATAATAATAATAATAATAATAAT
>JABFDZ020000001.1:49798710-49813259 GCA_019775955.2 Pollimyrus isidori
CGTGTTTGGGGTAAATCAACCCAGAGGTTATGTTTTACCAAATGGTAAGTTAACCAAGCTTTCTGGAATACCCCCCTTGTACAACCTTTTTGGACCTTTTTCTGCCATAAAACTGGCAGAAGTGGGTTGGCCACGCCCTAGAACTTGTATGCTTCAGAATGTGCATTTTAGATTGTTTAAACAGCACCCCATATGTTATATTGTTATTTTTATTCTTCATTATAGCTAGGATGCATTATAATACTGTGGGTGTAGTAACTTGTCAACAGGTGTGTAATGTAACAGTTTTTGGATTGTCACACATGCGCAAAGTGTTGATTTCCACACGTGGTATGTTATTTCAGCTAAAAATAATGCTAATTGACAAACAAAAGTCATTAGTTGGTCAAACTTTTCTTCATGAAAGTGCACAGCTTGAAAGAAATCTAAAAAAGTCCAGCTATTTGCCACTGCTTTGATTTCAGTCTTGATTCTGGCCTTCTAGAAGGCAGGTACCTTCACAGATATTGATGTTCCTTTAAAGGAGATCAATTGAGGAATGTGGGCTTGGAAGTCTCAGCCGATGTAAAAGCTGGATTTCTCCACCACTGAGGTGATCTCACCCCACTGCCGGTCTCATTTATTTGATTTATTGGCTAAAATTCAGACCCAAGGATAAAAAAACAAAAACAAACAAACAAACGAAAAGCAGAAGCAATCGGAGCGTGTAGAGCTCTGGAGAGAGCAGAATACTGACAGCTTACAGGGTCTGCAAAGGCGAATGGGACAAAGAGTTTTCATGAAACAGGCTGGCGTGTGCTGGCAGCTTCTAAGGTGGCTCCTCAGCATCTCTGCCGGTGAAATCTGATTTCCAGCAAGCCGCACGTCACAGCTCGCGCCTCCAGATGTGCGGCGTGGACGCGGCAGCTCCTGCCTCATCATCCTTCACAGCTCTTTTCTGCTTACGGAGGCGCTCTGACTTTGCCGTAAGGTGCAGTGTGCGGCGTGCAAGTGGGGAGAGCAGTCAGCTTGGGGAGGAGTGTGTCCATGGGACCGTCTTCAAGGAACATGTGGGCTCCGGATGCAGTGTATTTAAAACATCTGTCCATTCATCTGTTCGCTATTTCATCCATCTATCCTTTCCTCCTTGCATGCACGCAACCATCCATGTACAGTATCTATTACTTATCAGTCCATCGATCCATCCATCTGCTTATCCAGTGCAGCATAAAACATTTATCAAATAATAAATGCAAGGGAATCAGATAATAACATGCTTGTTTTCGCCAACTGTTGCATATATTCCCAGAGATTTGCAAGTTTCAGGAAATGTTCTGGAGAATATTGACTGTTTGAGTGGCACCCTCCCCTGTCCAGTTTCCCTCCAGCTTGTCCATTCATAGCTGAATCCTTCCAAGGCCGAGAGCATGAACTTGCCTGCTCTAATTACACTGAACCCTCCATGATTCCACTTCAGTGATGCTTCATATGAGACTTCTGTGTTTCCTAGAACGGAATGTTACAAACATAGCCAGGCGCAGAACCCATTCATTAGCGTAAATGCTGCTGCCTCAGTGATGCTCATTACGATACCTACAATTAGCCTGGGTGTCACAGTGTGTTATTAGAGTATGTACAATTGGTGGGTTCTGGACTCTAAAATTAGAGCAAGTGCTATTCCGTGCCAATTTACAGTACCCGTCCACCTGGACAACGTTATACACAGCGACGGTGTTGCTTAAGCTGGTCGGGACAGGGCCAGCGCACCCTGCTGATCATGTGCCCTGTTTATGTCTCACCCGTTTACACGATTCACGCGTAATGACTGCGATCCGGAGGTAATTACAGCCCGCGCAGATTGTGGCTAATTGCGGCGTGTCGGCTAATGAACAGGCCTGCATCTCGTGACAAGGTGTCGGGGGCATCTGTGGGGGTGACCTCTGCTGCTTGTCGAGCGGCTAATTTACTAGCCAGCTGAGCGCCCTTCCATCCCCCAGCCCAGCTCCCTGCGTGGAGACGCAAGCCGCTATGTGAAATGTTTGCTCAGGGGCTGTTGGTTTAACCAAATTGGTTATTTTAGCGATTAATCCAACGCGTCAATTCAATCAATTAGGAGAAAAAAAAGCCTTGGGGTCAAAATTAAAACAGGACTTAATCCTTTTAATTCAGGCTAATTGAAATATCACAGATACAAACACCATGACTCAAATAATGCTGCCTGGAGCTATGATCGGTAATGTAATGGTTTGTCTGGCGCCCAATCGCAGATGTCAAACGTGGGAGTATAATTATTCCACAGAATAAACAGATGTCACAATAGCATGGGTATATCTGGGTTTATATGGTCATCAGTTAATTCGATCAGTTAATCCTGATTTGTAATGCTGTCCCATCGCTAGCGTTGCAAGTGAACTGAGCAATCTCGTAGTTAATGAACTATGTTGGCAATTTACGTCGTATTTTAGTTTCTACTAATCACGGCCCCTTAGACGAGCCTCCAGCTAATGGATCTCCAGCACCAGAGAGGTGTTCAGGCTCACCCCGCCTAGCTACTATTATTACCTGGATTATCTATGGGGGGTGCAGGATGCAAGAAGACAGGCTTCGGCGTAGGTTAATAAACTGAAAACCATTTATTTGAAAGATGACTTGTGTGCATGATAAGATATTTCATAACAATTCTGGGAGCAAGATTTCCTGTTGCTAGTTTACCTTGTTTCCTCATTCGCCCTCATGCATATTCATTAGCGATGTTATCCGCCATAAGGTTATTATCCATTAATGTCAGCAGATAATTAATTGGTTCTGTCTCCTCAAAGCTTTCTCTGGCTCATTAGCAAAGCACAGCTTGGTGATTTTATTCACATTTGAATCTGAACGTACAACTTTATTTATTTCCAGTCGGCTCTGTGCTACGTAGATGAATCGCCGGAGGGCAAATCGATACCGAAACTCACCCCCTTTAGCCCTTGAAGATGCTGGCAGTCATGCCGGGAGCTCTTCAATCAGGAAGCCGCAATCAGTGGTCGGACCGAATGGTGCGATTTTCACCGGCGTAACATGTACAGCTACCCTCCACCGTCTCCTACACTCTACCATGAATCGTGCCGGCACAGTTTGAATTGATTGAACCCGTAGCTGCTTACAGGAGTTATTCCTCATAAGCTTGCCAAATACCAGGAATTAAAGTAAAGCTCAACACCTGTCTGTCTAATGTGGCACCCAATGAAGAATCCTGCACACGACAAACTGAAATAGCTAAACATGTAAAATGTTTTAATAGAAAATGTCATCAAATGACACAATATTAACATGTGCTTTGAATAATGAGAAGGGTTTGTTATGTGGGCATTTAAATCATTTGCATAGCGAACTCTTGGATGAAAGAGAAATAAGACCGATTCGACGTGACGATTATTCTTCAGTGTTGTGTCTCCCCAGTTTATCCCCTTATTAGTTAAACTGTAAAAACATTCCTTCATACACTGAGGCATGTCACGTGAAAATCAAAATGTGGTTGTCCAATTAAGGTGTTAATTTAATTACCATCTGAGGGTATTTTATACACAGGAAGTCAATGGCCCGTCGGAGGCTAATATGATCCAATAAGTTTAGTCGGAAAGGACACTGAAGCATGTTTAGTGAGTCTTGGACATTTATTCCTATAAAATGCTTGATTTTTTACAATATAAAGAAGGCATTGCGGTCAGGATTTGGCTGCTCCAGATTTGTGGCCCCATACCAGGGAATTCAAAAGCTGTGAAGACCCCAATCAGGTGTGCTCTCATAGCGGTGACCTTGTTTGGGGCCAGAGGACTCGAGTTTTGATTTATGGTCTTGTCTCTATGAGGCAAAGTTCCCGTGTCCTGAACACTGCATGTGAAAGTTGGCCGACAAGGATCGAGGTTTACCGTGCTTTTGCCCTCATTCTCTTTCTCCATTGTCATGTACAATATTATGATTCAGTGCTGTTGCAGACAGTGCACAGGAAACCATTCCCTGTGCTTCTGCTCTCCAGAAAGACTTATTATTAATTTTTAAACCACTTAAATAAAAATGCATTTGTAATATAACACATAAAATTAGCAGGCGTGCATTACGATAAACATATTGCAATTTGCATAAAGAGTCATACATATTTAATTGCAATCACAAGTCCTGTTTCCAGTTTTTAAATAAAGCGTAACTTGTGGGCTGTCACCTTCATCACCTTCACCATTTTCAGCACTGGAATTGATTTTATCACGAGCCTATGTTGTAAAAGTGGGTCGGCTGGCTATCTCAGAATGAAGAGGAGCCCTTGTGAAAAGTGGCTGAGTTGATTGGTCAGCAAAGAGGTCTGGGATACAGTAATAGATCACTGCCTCTCTGTTCCCCAGCCTTGTAGTACAGGACTGGTCTTACCAACCTGGTTCAGAGGAAGGCTATGGGTTATGGACACTGTTTCTATGAATAGCCCAAGAACTGGAATATTCATTTACTTTCAGTTGTATAGTTATATACAGTGGTACCTCGGTTCTCAAAATTAATCCGTTCCGGACTCCGGATCTAATCCTAAAAAGTTCGAGTTCTGATCGAATTTCTCCCATAAGAAATAATGGAAAACCAATTAATTGGTTCCCGGCCCCCCAAACACCTAAATATATTTTTATTTATTTATTTAAATACAGAATGAACAGAATAAAACAAGAAGAGCATTTTTTTCATAGCTTCCAAAACGATGAAGATCTTATCCCACATTACCTCTGTCCTGCCCCAATCATCCACTCTTTCTGTGTGCCACGTCCCCTTGTTAACCTCATGTGGGATACCCATGTGATCAGCTGTTTCTGGTTGTTGTCATTAGTATCCCCTGTATTAAGTCTGTGTTTAAGTTTATTTCCCCAGTCCAGTCATTGGGTAGGTTTGATTTGCTTACAGCGCTGGCTTAAAACAACGCATTTTGATCCTGACGCAATGCATTACGGTGCATTGCGACCTCTGACCCGGCTGCACAAACTGGAACCACTTCCATGACGACACACCTTTCCCCTTATTGGCTGAAGAGTTTAGTTACACGCATGACATTTGTATCTCAGGCAGTTTCGATGCCTTTCTCCTGAATATCACGTAAAGCAGTGAGAACTGGTTTTCAGTTAGTTTACCAGGTAGAATAAAGTTTAAATAAATGACATAAATGCTGTAATAGTACACATAAGTTAGTGGTTTATTTATTGTTATTTATTGTAATGGTGCGCTGCTTTATTTGGGTAGTTGTCCCGTCTGTGAAGAAGGCATTCAAGTAAGAATTTCATTGTAGTATGACTCATTTCCTGGTGCGTATAGTTTGTATTAGGTCAGCATTTACGGTTTGACTTCTGATATTTAAATTGAGTTTTAGGTCAATCTGGTCTGTTGGACTTTCAAGAAATTTGAGTTCTAGTGAGCTTGAGAACTGAGGTACCATTATTTTGGCTGACATTTTTACCATCACAATTTTTTGAGAACCCAGAGTCAGACAGTCCTTGAAGAAATTAGGAATTCAGAGTCAAGGACCCATTGGTGAAATCACTCTGCTAACCTTGGGATATGAACCACCAACTTTCCAATAACAGACACATTGGTCTAACCTACTGAGCCATACACTATTTATGGTTTAAAATCCTTGATAACAAACAAACACACACACGCATGCACGCACGCGCACACACACACACACACACACACAAATTATAACTAGTACCCAATTTAACAGTACCGTATCATGCGTTTTCCTCATGGTTCTCCCTTCTTGACAATGTCGCATTTCATTTGTCAAGATCAAAAAATAATCAGGCAAATTGCTGTTCAGAGCTTATTGAATATATTAAACATTGATAGTTTCATGTTATTGAGGAGCTTCTACTTTATGAAGAAGAAAACTGGCACCTGGGAGAACTGCTCACCATGGATGAAGTATGTCACATGACTAACTGCCGGCATGTTTTGACGATGATGGTGTCGCACTGGAATTGCATGGTAGGGAGCTGTGTGGCTACTGGCCTCAGTAACACCAAACCAAGAAGTCAGTGCTGAGAAGCTACATGTTTGTATGTGTAATGTTCTTTGATTTTCTTAATCTCCCATCTGAAACGGAAATTATTTTTGTTTAACCCCAAAACCACACCTTGTACTGGCCCTGCCCTGCAGCCATCTGTACCTGATAACTCTAAGCTTAAAATAAACTACTGTTTAGTGTTAAATAACAGTGTCACATGGTTGTTATAAAAAAAATCCAAACACCTGTTTTTATTATATTTACACTGCTTAAATTGAAATTAATTGAATTTATTATATGATACAATCCCTGAACGCACACACTTTTAAACATTTTATTTTCCTTTTGCGCAATTTGTGTCTTTTTGCTGAATGGCCATCCAAATGTAACCTCACTGCTCACATTAATTCAGACTGCATTAAGACATCACCGGCCAGACAGCACTAAAAGCTTTGGCTTCCAGGAGTAGCATGTTAAAATGTTCATTGAAATATGCATAAAATAGGGGTAAAACTGGTTAACAGCAGACGTAATTATAATAAAAGTCCAGAAAACTGTCAGCTGTGACATAATGCATGACAATTAATACAAATGAAATATAAATATAATTATCTAAAGATAACTGCATAATTTTTTAACCCCCTGTAAAAATGTTTCACAATTTCTTTTTTTCTGCTATTTAGAAATTCCAGTTTTTCCCATTTTCACATTCATGAATTCTTGATTATTTTCAGAAGGAAATAACGGATCTGTGTGTGACACCCACTATGACAGTACTTTAAAGCTATAAATAATACTTTCTTTTGTGCGTGCAAATGCATTTATTATGGAAATTAATGGACTTCATGCCAGGGTATATAATGCACCATCCTGTGAAAATCAAAGATGAAATAAAATGTATAAATGTAAAACAGAAAACTGATGAACATAAATACAATAAAAATCAAATATTTTAAATAATTACTTATTTCCAAGTACCAATGGGTCTGTATTTAACTTGAGAATGTATTTTACTAGTGTGGCCAAGGTTATTGTGATCTTCTGGTACGCACCCTTGTGTGTTGTCCAGAGACAGAAGGATGTAAATGATTCACTCCCCCCCTTAGAAAACAAAAGCTGGACTGCTGTGTGTCACATCCATGCCTCTGGTGGGCATGACCAACCAGGTGTAACATCATCCATCCATTATCCAAACCACTTATCCTATTGGGTCGCGGGGGGTCCGGAGCCTATCCCGGAAGCAATGGGCACAAGGCAGGGAACAACCCCGGATGGGGGGCCAGCCCATCGCAGGGCACACTCACACACCAAGCAACCACACATGCACACCTACAGACAATTTGGCAACTCCAATCAGCCGCAGCATGTTTTTGGACTGTGGGGGGGAAACCGGAGCACTCGGAGGAAACCCCACGACGACATGGGGAGAACATGCAAACTCCACACACATGCGGCCCAGGCGGAGACTTGAACCCGGGTCCCAGAGGTGTGAGGCAACAGTGCTAACCACTGCACCACCATGCCGCCCCCAGGTGTAACACATCCAACTTAATCAACACAAGGGTAAAAGGAAGACAGATCCTACTCTTCCTTGCGAAGATTTGTGCCGATGTTCTTCTCAAGCCTTACCAAGCAACTATTTGTCTCTCGTTTTCCCACTCTCCCTTTTCCCATTTACTCACCTTCTTATTTGCCTACCTTGTGTTTACTCTCCATCCACAGCCCCGTTCCCGTCCCGTTCGGCAACCAGAGGGTTGCAGGTTTGAGCCCTGCTTACTCCTGACCCCATGGAAGTGACCTTGAGTAAGACAATAAACCTCAAATTGCTCCCGGTGTGCAGGTTGGCACCTTGCATCGCAGCCTCTGCCACCGGTGTGTGATTGTTTGTGTGAATGTGAGGCATAAATTGTAAAGCGCTATATAAATGCAGTCCATTTACCATTTAGTATCGCAAGGGTAACGCAAGGGTAAAAGGAAGAGAGATCCTACTCTTCCTTGCAAAGTATTGTGCCGATGTTCTTCTCGAGCCTTACCAAGCAACTATTCGTCTCTCGTCTCCCCGCTCTCCCTTTTTCCATTTACTCACCTTCTTGTTTGCCTACCTCATTTTTACTCTCCGTCCACAGCCCCATTCCCGTCCGTAACCTACCTTCCCTGCTGAGCCCGGCGTTTGGTGTCCTGTCTCCCCTTCGTGTGCCCGTCCTGTCTTTTTTCGTCGGACTGACTTCCCGGACAACGACCTCCCTGCCTGCCTCACGACCAAGATTCTTGCCTTTCGATTCAGACACCGTGCTACTCCAGCGCGCCACTTCTTCGCTTTCCCTATCCGCTGCCCAGCTTAGAGCAGCTGAACACGCCGGAGCTTTCGCTCCTTATTCTCTGCTTGTTTGAATAAACCTGCTTTCCCTCGCATATCTGGGTCCGCGCCTGTGTCTGGATACGTAACAGAATACTTCGCCTGTAGAATGGACCCAGCGAAGAACCTCGAAAGCCGGATTGCCGCCATCGAACAGCTGCTGTCCTCTCAAGTGCCTTTACCTGCCTCCCCTCCTCACGCCGTGACCGCCATGCTAGAAAGGTTTGATGGAAACACAGATCACTGTCGTGGGTTTTTGATGCAGGTTGGCATATTTGTGGAAGAACACCCGGAGATGTTTACCTTGCCCGGAGGTGTGTTTTACCATTTCCTTGCTCAACGGAAGGGCATGCGCATGAGGTGAAGCATCTGGTCTGACGGCAGCCCCTTCTGCAATCAGCACGTGAATTCCATCAAACCCTTATCGAGGTGTTCAACTACCTGTCAGTGGGAAGAAGGCCAGGGTGGCGCCTACTGGAATTGTCGTCAAGGGAACCGTACTGCTGCTGACTTCTCTTTGGAATTCCGTACCATAGCCGCAGCGCTCTGCTGGCCCGACGATTGTCTGCAGGTGATCTTCTTACGGGCTCTCAACCCCGACTTGCAAGACGAACTGTCGGCCCGCGGAGAGGTGCCCTCCTTTGATGAACTTGTTCGACAGGTGGTGAGATTAGACAACACAGTGAAACACCGCCGGCGCAGACGTACTCCTGTGGAGCCGGAGAGACCAGCTACGGCTACAGCCGAACCCATGCAGCTGGGACGCTCACCACTTTTCCCTGCTGAGAGAAGAAGAACACAAGGAGGCTTGTGTCTGTACTGTGGTTCTTCACAGCATATCATTGCAACATGTCCCATCAGACCCTGATCCAACGACAGACCCCCTCCGGTAGGTAGTCCCTCTATCCCTCTCCCCACTCTCACCCAGTTTTCCATTCCTGTCACTCTCAGCTGGGGAGGAGAAAGCATGGTGGTTCAGGCCCTTATTGATAGCGGAGCTGCTGGGAACTTCCTGGATGTGGGCTTGGTGCGGCGCATGTGGGTCCCAGTACATAACTTACCCACTCCTTTGTCCGTGCATGGTGTAACCAGTGAACAAATGGTGGAGGGGACTATTTACCACCATACACACCCATGTCGGTTGCAGACAGGGGCGGTCCATGCGGAGGACATAGTGCTGTACGTATTAAGTCATGCTAAGGACCCCTTGATCCTAGGACTTCCCTGGTTGCGACGGCATAACCCCTGACTTAACTGGAGGACAGGGGAAATAGAATCCTGGTCTGATGGTTGTCGTCTTGAGTGCTTATCTCGCCCCTGTAAAGCCACAGGAGTCGAAAGTCCAGAGCCCGAGAACCTGGCAGTCGTGCCCCAGGAGTACAGGAGTTACCTGGATGTCTTTAGTAAGGAGAAGGCTTTCTGCCTACCCCCCCATCGAGAGAGCGACTGCGCTATCAACCTGTTGGAGGGTGCCCAGCTCCCCCGAGGAGGGTTATACCCAGTGTCCCTACATGAACAGGACTCCCTGGAGGAATATATTCGCGAAGGGGTAAGGCAAGGTATCATTTGCCCCTCTACCTCCCCAGTCACAGCCAGATTCTTCTTCATTAAGAAGAAAGATGGAGGGCTCCGGCCGGTAATTGATTACCGGGCCTTGAATGCTGTCGCTGTGAAATGGAGGGAACCTGTCCCCATGATTCCATCACACCTGGAGCAGCTTAGAACCGCCACCATATTTACCAAGCTGAATCTGCGGAGCGGTTACAATCTGGTACAGTACGTATAAAGGAGGGAGATGAGTGGAAAACCTCGTTTATTACCAGTAGGCGGCAGTACAGTATGAGTACCTGGTGATGCCGTTCGAGTTAGCCAACAGCCCTTCCATTTTTTTCTTTCTTGAGCCATGTATTCCAAGACATGCTCGATAAGTTTGTGGTGGTGTACATAGATGACATCCTGATCTACTCCCCCTCAGAAGAGGTGCACATTCAGCATGTTAAACAGGTCCTGCAATGGTTGCGGGAGCATCACCTATACGTAAAAGGGGAGAAGTGCAAATTTCATCAGGCGCAAGTCAAATTCCTCGGTTATGTCATCTGTCTCGGTGATCGGTGGTGAAAGAAGAACAGAAGACCTCCAAAACCCCAAACGGGACGGCGTCATCCTTGCGCCTACTTCTTCTGCAAGCTCTCAGCTGCAGAACGGAATTACGAGGTGGGGGAACGTGAACTTCTAGCTATCAAGCTGGCCTTGGAAGAAAGGCAGCACTGGCTAGAAGGGGTGAGGCATCCTTTCCTGGTACTCACTGACCATATAAACCTGTAGTACCTGCAGTTGGCGAAAAGACTGTCGGCTCGACAACCACGCTGGGCCCAGTGGTTTGCTCGCTTCTTGTTCTGGGTGAGCTACCTACCTGGGAAGCGGAACGAGAAGGCTGATGCCTTATCCAGACAGTTCCACCCTGCGTGCTTTGTGTCCACGATTACCTGGGGGTTAGAAGACGCTATCCAGGCAGAGAACGAACACCAAATTGTAACCTCACTGCAAATTGTATGTCTCCCGGTCTTTACGTCCTGATCTGCTGTTGTGGATTCATGCCCAACCAGGTACCAGCCATCCGGGGATTGTCGCCACCCAACGACTGGTAGAGCGCCGATACTGGTGGCCAGGGTGGCAAAGGGAAGTCCAAACCTTCGTAGACAGTTGCAATGACTGTGCCCAGTGCAAAAGCCCAAGTCACTCCCCCTCAAGTTTGCTACAACCCCTGCCAGTGCCCAGCGGCCCTGGTCTCATTTTGCAATGGATCTGCCAAGGTCGGGAGGTAAGACGGTTATACTCACCATCATTTTTTCCTTCTCTCTCTTTTCTCCCACTTTCATCATTATGCACCTTATATCCTCTGTATTAAAGCCATTTATTTATTATTGTCCATAATTCATTGCGTGTCTAATGTGTGTCATTTGTTGTGTAATGTTACCACCGTTATGTGTGTGTGTTGCTCCTCTATGCCTTCTAAATTCTAAATATATATATATATGTATGTGTGTGTGTGTGTGTGTGTGTGTGTTTACAGGCCAAATGTGGAAAATTTTGGAATATTGATAAATGAGTTGCCCAGTACATGTCAGCTCTGGCTTGCTGGGGGTGTGATGTTTGACTGGGAGCCCCAAAGGGACTCTGCAGCTGCAGTTAATTCCGCCTCCTGTCACGTCAGACGGGAGGCTGATGGAAGCCATTGCCTGAAAAGTGCTCTAATTACCCTTATTTCTTTCTGAGACCTGGTTTCCGGGGTCTCCTTCAGGGTTCTGTTCAATGGCACTTTCCGTCTACCACTAATATGATATTGTAACTTTGCAACTCTAGATTTTGGAGCTAAGATTATTCAGGAGGATTGCCAATGCTGTATTTAAATACCATATTATCATACATTTTTCATTAAAAATCAGACCCCCTAGTACAGGCTTACTCCCCCCCGCCTTTTCATGCATCTTGAGTGATGCTCCTATTATCATCGGTTATTCCCTCCCTATGGCATATTTCTACAAGCTGGCAGGAGCTTGCAGCCTTGCGGTGTCCTCAGCGGCATCTGTGCAATCCTTCTTGCAGCGGAGTCTCTTACCCAGGAGAATGCGAGGTCGCAGAGAAGAAGCTTGTGAGCAGACGCTTCTCCTGGCATTCTCGTTTCATGCTGTCGTGAGTCGCATTTGCACTCACATGACTTGACGTGAAGGTCATGCCTTTAATGAGCTTTCTCACTCCCCTCCCTTCCTCCATTCCTCCGTTCCCACGTCTCCGTGTCTGATATTCTTTCTATAATTTATGACGCCATCTTGATTGGAGATAATAAATCGTCCTGGACCAGGTGTGAGGTTGACACGGTGGTTGGACCTGGGTTCGATCCCATGACCTTATGGGGCACAGATTCGGGCCATGACCGGATTCCTGGCGACCTGCTGAGACGTAGACTAAGATTAGGTTGATAGGACTGTGCAGCCAGTGAAATACAACAGGAGGTTCTGTTGTTTTGCATCCAGAAGTCTTTGTCCCCTTGTCCCTCTATGATTCAGTGCCCTGGCTCGACCATGTTTAGGATCCTGCGCCAAAATAAATAAATAGGACTTTCTTTGGCTCTCAAAATTAATGAGGTGGTTTGCTCTGTTATCAGGGAGCTATAATTGCCTGTCAGGCTGTTTCACGCCAGAGAAATCGGGCCAGGCTCCAGCCCTGGCACAGATGCCACCTTTGCGTTTGGGTCCAGGGAAAACCTTTACCATACATGGCATTACATCGTAGTCACTCTGTGACTTTTTTATTTCAGAAGTACAGAAGTTACAGTTGGCACCAACCATTTCCAGGGGCACCAAAGGTCTTCTACATTCTGGCAGTGGATGAGTTTCTCTGCACCCTCTGTTTGTGTGTGTGTGTGTATGATGTTTACATTACATTGTGGGATACCAAATATCCCCCACAATGTGATAAAAACCTGTTTTTCTCACATTGTGGGGACCATTGTTTCGGTCCCCACAAGGATCTGTGAAAGCAGGAAAAATACTAAACAAGCCAAAAGTCTCATATTTTGCTTGGTTATGGTTAAGGTTATGGCTGGGTAAGGGTTAATGTTGTCATGTTGTGATAAGAGTTTTCCCCATATAAATGAATTGTCCTCACAATGATATATTTACAAACCTGTGTGTGTGGAAACACCTCCCACCTTAAACTTGTGCTAACAGGTCAGTGGCAGATATATTTTGCCATCCAGTGCGATGAAGGGTAGTTAGTGCTGGGTGATTAAACGATCTCGATTTTTTATCGATAGAAAATGAGGATGATCACGATGAAACACACAGTCTATAAAACTCAATCAACCAAGTTTGCTCCATTTTAGAGGATGCACAGAGCCAGACAACTCGATGGCCAGTCGAGCGGAGGTTTACTGAACGCCAGCACAGCAGCCAATCACCGACGACGTTGTAATTTTGGCCATCCTCCCTTAAAGAAGCAATGGGTGCATTTGACTTGGACCTAGGTCTGTCTGCAGCTGATGTGACGTGAAGCGTGATCTGGCTGTGGCTGCAGGGGTGGAGTATAAACTGACTGCAATAGCAGCACTGCCAGAAGGGTGTAGATAAATTTATAGAAATATCACCTGCATACACATTACATTACTTTTACAACAACCAACTCCTGATACAAACTGTTAGCAGTGAATAAAACTATTGTGTGTAGTGGCTCTGTGTAAAAAGATTGCTGCCAGGAAAAAGATCAAATACATGTATTTCAAGGATTCAAAGTTTTGACTGTTATGTACAGAGTACAATGCAATTCTTACTTGAATGCCTTCTTCACAGACCGGACAATTAACCAAATAAAGCAGCGCAACATTACAATAACTAACAATAAAAAAACACTAACTTATGTATACTACTAGCATACTATTAGCATTTATGTAATTTATTTAAACTTTATTTTACCAGGTAAATTAACTGAAAGCCAGTTCTCACTGATTTACGTGATATTCGGGAGAAATAGCAGATTACATATCGGAACTGCCTGGGATACAAACGTCATGCATGTAACTAAACTCTTCAGCCAATAAGGGCAAAGGTGTGTCATCAAGAAGGCGGTTCCAGTTTGTGCAGCCGGGTGAGAGGTCGCAATGCATCTAACTGTAATGCACTGCATCAGGATCATAATGCGTTGCTTTAAGCCAGCACTGTAAGCAAGTCCAACGCACCTAATGACTGGACTTGGGAAACAAACTGAAACGCAGACTTAGTACAGAGGACTAATGATAACAAACAGAAACAGCTGATTGCATGGGTATCCCACACAAGGTTAATGAGGGGGGCATGGCACACTGAAGGATACAAATGTCATGCGTGTGACCAAAATTTTTCAGCCAATAATTTTATACCATGTGACATGGTGATGCTTTGTGATGTTTTGCAGCGCTGGACAAAAAAATCTAACCATGATTTCATGATTTGGCATTTTTTAAATGTGTTTTTTGTTTGGTTTAGATACTTTTCTACATCAGAATTTTTATTTTTTTTTAAGAGATCAAGAATAAAGGAGATTTCAGTTCTGTCCTGCTTTATTTTATGTTTGCCCTTTAACATACTTGCAATATTATACAGTTTTGCACATTGTTACATTATTATATGGTTTTGTTCATTTGAGCTATGTTTCTTTGAATAC
>JABFDZ020000001.1:49813359-49827443 GCA_019775955.2 Pollimyrus isidori
TCCTGTCTTTTTTCGTCGGACTGACTTCCCGGACAACGACCTCCCTGCCTGCCTCACGACCAAGATTCTTGCCTTTCAATTCGGACACCGTGCTACCCCAGAGCGCCACTTCTCTGCTTTTCCTATTTGTTGCCCAGCTTGGAGCAGCTGAACACGCCGGAGCTTTCGCTCCTTGGAGCCGGCGCTCCTTATTCTCTGCTTGTGTGAATAAACCTGCTTTCCCTCTCTCATATCTGGGTCTGCGCCTGCTGTGTCTGGATACGTAACACTTTGTTGTGTGGGCAAGTGTGTCTGATGATTTTCCCAGGACTTTAAGTCATTAGTAACATCTCTATATTTGGGGTGAGCTTTCTTGCTTGAGTGGAGGAGATGCCTTCAGGACGGTGGGGGGTCACGCTTCTAGCCACAAGCCTGGGTTGTGACTGAGGAGTGTTTCAGAGAGGAAGCGTATAAGTCAATAAGGTTTCCTAGCATCAGTGAATCCGGTGACACTTTACTTAAGGTCATGTTTTTAATAATTTATAGACACATTTGTAACAAATAATAATGCATTCATAAAGCAATACAAACATGGCTACAAATATTTATCAAAAGGCATAACACATTACAGCCAAGTTTATTATGCATTATGAATGCTTTATGAAGCTCTTTTTTTCTTAAAAATTCAAGATAAATGCTTCTGTACAAATGTAGTACTTTTTCAAGTAAGACCCACCTTATTGGTTGCATTTGAACTTTGAAGCTGGACATTTTTCACTTAGTCACAGTAGGGGAGACTGGGGATGATTGTAACATGGATTAGTTGTAACAAAGTCTGTTTCTCAGGAATGAGGTACAAATCACATAACTCGTGCAGTTTAGTCTATAGATATTTTATATACACTGTAAATCATAATACTGTCTGCAATAATACTATTTATTCAAATATACAGTACAATCAGACCAGCACAGTTACTACAGTCGACTGCACTGTTTGCTGTCTTGTCCTGTAAATTACACTTGTGTAGTTCTGTGTCGTTTCTGTCTTTTTGTTTTTTGGGCACCTTGGCCCTGGAGGACCAATCTTTTGTTTCACAGTATACTATGTATATGGCTGAAATGACACATAAACTTACTTGGCCTGTTTTTTGTGATAGCGCTGCGAGCTTTGTATTTACATGATTTGAAACTTTTATTTTGTGCCTGTGTAAATATCTTTCTAATATTGCTGCTTAGCTATTCATGGTTAACACAGTCTAGGATAGTTGTAATGGCATTTCTCCAATTGCACACCAGGCCACTGGAAACTTCAGGAAACTTCTGCTTTCGGTGTATGGAACATTTTAAAGTCAAAGGCTGAAATGCACAGACCTGGGGTAGGGAACATGATTCATGGAGAGCTGCTGTGAGTGTGGGTTATTGGGAGGACTTCTCCTCCCAGAATGCACAACTATCCCTGGCTATGGGGTATATTGTAACATGTTGCTCCATGGGTTTGAGGCTAACCCATCCATTGTCTGTCTGTGATACAGGGATAAAGTAATGGAAAATACATGCAGGTAGTTTGTATCAGATTTTGAATGTGATTCCATAAAAGAGGTACAGGGAAAAATGTAAAAAACATTACACTCATCCCCGGTCTACTCTACTGTGTTATGTTTTTTGATCCCGGAGCATTTTTAAGTGTTTTTCTATCCCTTTCATTTTAGGCTCGTTACATTGCACAGCTAGTCAGCCACGTATGCTGCATGCTTCTGTTTTTGGGATATTCTAGGCTACTCCGATACGTCATAATTTGATGTGAAAATGCTGACACAGCCTTGATATCATTCTTCTTATGAGGAAAAATTGCAGGCACTACAAATCCAATCTCGTAAATGCTCTAGAGTGTCTATGATGTGGGAATGCAGGAGTGCCATTGGGGACCTTTCTATGAATTAGTATTGTGAAGGAATAAATGCTTAGTGCCAGGCGGAAAGGAATATGTTTGATTTTGCATCCATTTGGTGACTTGTTGAAGTTATCTGATAGACAGCAATGCATGGTTTTGTATTTTTCTACGATTTCTACTTATTACTTTACATCATATGTACACCATACAACATTGAAATAGAAAAGCATTGTTTAGTTTAGTTTATCCAATGTCCACTGTGGCGAGTAAGAGGGCAATGAAAATCACGTGCAAAATCCAAAATAGAAAGAATCCAAAGTGACCAGTAATAGGTAATAGGCTCATGGGGTTGGGAAAGCAAAGAAACAAATAGGAATTTTATTCTTCTATCGAACTCCGCACCCCAATCGTATCACTGCGCAGAAGACATGAGTATCAGCACCCCGGTTTTATCTTATGCACCGTGATACGATTGGTGTGTGGACTTCAGTAGAAGAAAGTAGAAGAAAATGGCCCATACATTAAATTTCTCACTACAAAGACTGGGGATGCTCTTGAGTAACAATTTCTGAGTCATTCTCAAATTTTCTTGCTCTTTATTCACCGCAGAAAGAATGACATTTACTCCTATTATATTTGAGAACATCAACATTTCCATGGCCAATATCTCTGCCTCGATAGATCGATAGCACTAAATTCCCTCTGAAACATATCCTTTTTCATTTATGGTCTGAATTGCCCCTTTAATAATATAGCGGACCAATGAAAACCAATGAAATTCCAGAAACCTGTGGAGTCAGTCAGAAGTGGAGTATTATTGTCTGCAAAGCAGACCGTAAATGGAGGTGATTTATAAGATGAATATGAAATGTTACTGTACCTAATCGAACTAAGTCATACATCAGAAGAATATTACAAATAAATTAAGGAAATATATAAGAAATCACCCTCCCGTCTTAGAAAGGAGGAGAATGATTTCAAAACTTTAAAAAGAAAGATGAATGTTACATGATTGCAGTGTTGATGTATGACTGTTCTGGGCCATCAGGACAGAAAGACGCTGATGCCACAACTAGTCAGGCTTTTCTTTTGTGCTAAGCTTTTCCCCCCCAAAATCATCATCATACCTGCTCTTCAATCGACTTGCCTCCCACTTCATCTGGGAGCTGACGCACTGACAGGCGACGCCGAACCGGCAGACACACTCCCTTCCACTTTATTTCCCCCTTTCACAAATCAGCGATCCACAGCCATGTAGCCATCACTGTGTATGCATCTCATGCCTCGTCTTGTGCGATGTTCACTGCACAACCGACATCACACACTGTCACAGGAGTCCTGCTTTTATATGCAGCTGGAATGAAATATCTAAAAATATCCTGTCGTTCCCTTTGAAGATGAACAAACACAAGGAAAATACATCTATGTTAAGACCGTTCCAGAGAATGTCATATTTCATAACAAAAATGTGCTTTTCACATTAGGATCAGTTTTTGAATACTTGAATCATTACTGAGCAAATATTTTTTGACTTCTCTCTGCTTTCTGTTTTTTGCCGTCTATAAATGGACAGCCCACTCCACCCCAACCCCCCCTTCCTCAAACACACCCCCGTAATTCAATGTGTCCACTACAACACTCAGGGGCTTTGAGTCATGAGCTGTTGTGGGCAGTTGGCATGTCCCTCTGTCTTTTTAATTATAAAGCATTTATCTCAGTCTGTTTCACACACTCCCCTTATCAAGGATGATGGGACTCTGTACCGAGCCAAAGCATCTTAGGAGATGTTGAAACCAGGAAGCTTATATAGTAGAGTGACTGTTTTTGGAAGGCTGGAATTTCAGCATATAAACATCAAATATATTCTGGATGTTATCTAGAAGCACCTGCTGTTTATATTAGCATGTAGCATGTAAATGTACTTTATACCAATAATTAGCTAAATCCAGAATTTGCAATGCCTCTCAAAGCCTACTTTCAGTGACTGGCTTTGTCTCGGGTCACAGTTCCTGCAGTGACAGTGAGCTCTGACATCTTTTCACAGCGGTGATCTGGGCTGACACCACCCAGTTGCTGTCCATTGCAATCCCCCCGCCGACCTCACAGGCCTCTGATCGATTTCCCTGGTGGTACAAATGCGTTACGCTTCTCGTTGACCTTCATTCTAACAGAATGACAGGGCCAGCTCTCTCTCCTTGAAGCTTTCTCCTAGAAGCCAGTTGGTGGCGCTTTCTCTCATCATCTGGCCACCTCGAAGCTTTACTGGAAGCGCTCCCTTGCACGTGTGCCACCTCCCAGGGCTTCTGACATTCTCAGCACTAATCTCTCTCCTCGGCACTAATCACCCCTCAGCAAAGAGCTGGCAAGATCATCGCTGGCATTAGTGTAAATTGCATTCCTTCCTACCCAGATGAACTCTCCTCGCAGGTTATCTGGAAAGTTTTCATCACTAAACCCCCTTCCCCCCTTCCAAGACTCTGTTCCAGCCACCCCCACCCTCCTTATACCCTAAATCCCTGGGATTTGGGCTCCGTGCAATCCGGAACATTCTCCATTCTAAAAGGTCCCCATCTACATGCATAAGTAGTTTAATGCTATTCTGCTTTGAAGGCTGAATAAAAGCCGGGTATTACTGTCGACAGAAACGGGCCCGGAAGATTCTCTGATCCTGCCCATTGCTATTCGGTAATGAATTCTGTAGCGTTCCATATGCAGTCACCTAGCCCAGCTTGTATTACAGGCCTGCAGTCTATCCTGTCCTGCCAGAGACACTTTTTTAATAGGTGGCCTCCTCTAATGTGACAGGAGACATATTTTGTAGCTCATCTTAAATGATGCCGCAGATCTCACAGGCGGCACCGTTAAAACACACACTTTACATCCTTACCCACCCCCTTCCCTTCCCTAAGAGTTGTGGGGGACCACACACTATTCCATATGCCTCACCATCTCTCCCCCGTCATTCTCTAAATCCTTAGCTTGATTAAAGCGCCCCCCAAGAAATTGCTGAGTAGTGAACTTTCCTGGCATTTTAAGGGGTTCTGAATGAACAACTCCAAAATTTGTTTATTTGACCCACTAAAACCTTTGATATTACAAAGATTTATTCTGTTACTCCAGCCCTGACTTATTTGTAAAATTTGCTCTTGATGAAATTAGCAATAACTCTGTCTGTGCTTAATTATGGTCCTGAGCTGAATCTGAATTAGATTTGAAAATGAATTGAGCTATGGTTATGGTTATTGCATGTCTGTTCAGTTATACACTCTGTTGTCTCCCTGTGTATGACTGCACTCTGAAGGAGGGGGTCTGACTCATAAATCATGGTGCAAACTGGTAAACAAGGTAGGATAATGACAATAAGCCTTGGCAGTATCGGTGTGAATCTTTGGGCCACCTGCGGATCAATCCGATTGCTGACTCATTTGTTTACAACTCGATTTCATACCAATTTTTTGTAAAATTCAAATGATTGAATATGATTTGGTTAATCATGTAGGACTTTGATTCAATATATAGATATACTGCATGAATATACTGAAAATAAACATGAATTCCCTTAATATTTCTTGGGCAATGTATATGAACTTGATACATTGGAGTGTTTCAACAAAGATGTTTAATTAAACAACATTTTTCAACTTAAAAGGAAACAGTCATACTTAAATGGAACATCATACCTTGTCTGTGTGGTGAGACAGGTTGATGTATATACAGTACATTTTTAGATCTATACCAATTGTGATTTTTTCCAGATCCACAAAGAAAGATGAAAACAACATTTTCTAGAACATATATACACTATCTGGACATTAGGTTAGATTCAGACAGTTTGCTTCATCTGCATATATTATCTTAACCTTTGACAATGAGGAACCTGGAATATTATGGTTTTAAAAATTACGAGTGCAGTCTGCAGTGGGATTTTGAACAGAAACAGAAAATGAATTAATGACTTGGGTTATTGTAGATCAGGGGTCTCAAACTCCAGTCCTGGGGGGCTGGAGCCATACATTGTTTTTGGTTCACCCTCGTTTAGCACACCTGATTCAACTCCTTGTGCTAATTACCACACAGTTCTTGACCTGAATCATTTGTGATGGAAGGGGGAAATAACTAAGCTATACAGAGCTCCGGCCTCCCAGGACTGAAATTTAGGACCCCTGTTGTAAATGAACCTATGGTACCAACATGATCTGGCTAATTACCCTGATTTCCTGCTTCCTCCTGTCCAGCCTATCCATGGTCAAGCTTCTAGTTTCTAGACTTTATAAATTAAAAAAAAAAATCTTTAAAAAATTTCTTTCCAAAAGTGAATTAATTATGGTACTACAAAAGTTTCCAACAATTAAAAAAAGCATCCAGTTAAATCATCCGATAAAGACAGTAAATTAAAAAAAATCATAAAACTTGTTAGCATTTCAAAATGCCCGCTAGTCAGACCACACAAAGTATTCTGATCTCTGCATTTCTATCTTCGTAAAGGTCTAATGACCGATAACCACTGTAGTCCTTTAGTAGTCACTGTAGTCTGGGGAAGTTGGTGGTGCAGAAGGCAGTGCTATCGTTCGGCAACCAGAGGGTTGCAGGTTTGAGCCCTGCTTACTCCTCACCCCTTCGAAGTGTCCTTGAGCAAGACACTGAACCCCAAATTGCTCCCGGTGTGCAGTTTGACACCTTGCATGGCAGCCTCCGCCACCGGTGTGTGGATGGGTGAAAGCGAGGTATAAATTGTGAAGTGCTTTGTAGAAAAGCGCTATATAAATGCAGTCCATTTACCTTTGACTAAAAACAAGCTAAAATGGCCAAACAATACAGAACATGATCGAGGTCAAAACTCTCTTAATCAACAAGTAAAGGTCTTAACACATACTTATTTGGGTGCTACCACTTTACCAGTGTTCATAATTACCAGCACAAGTGGACTGTTCCAACTACAATGGTACCTCGGTTCTCGAACTGAATCCGTTCTGGACTCCAGATCGAATCCAAAAAGTGCAAATTCTGATCGAATTTTTCCCAGAATGGAAAATGAGTAATTGGTTCCCGGCCCCCCAAAATTACACCTACATATGTTTTTGTTTTTTTTAGTATTTAAACACAAAATGAACAGGAAAAAACAAGAGCATTTTTTTCTTAATGGCTTCCAAAACGACAAAGACATTACCCCTTTCCTGACCCAATTGTCCCCTCCTTCCATGTGCCACGCCACCTTGTTAACTTCGTGTAGGATCCCCATATGATCAGCTGTTTCTGGTTGTTGTCATTAGTTCTCTGTATTAAGTCCGTGTTTCAGTTTGTTTCCCCAGTCCGGTCATTGGGTGCATTCGACTTGCTTACAGCGCTGTCTTAACACAATGCATTCTGATCTTGACGCAATACATTACGGTTAGATGCATTGCGACCTCTCACCCGGCTACACAAACTGGAACCGCCTCCGTGAAGACACACCTTTGCCCTTATTGGCTGAAGAGTTTAGTTACATGCATAACATTTGTATCCCAGGCAGTTCTGATGCGTAATCTGCTATTTCTTCCAAATATCATGTAAAGCAGTGAGAACTGGTTTCCAGTTAGTTTACCTGGTAAAATCAAGTTTAAATAAATTACATAAATGCTCTAATAGCACACTTAAGTTAGTGGTTTATTTATTGTTAGTTACTGTAATGTTGCACTGCTTTAATTGGTTAATCATCCAGTCTGTAAAGAAGGCATTGAAGTAAGAAGTGCATTGTAGAACGACTCATTTCTTGGCGCATACAATTTATATTAGGTCAGCATTCACTGTTCGACTTCTGATATTCAGATTGAGTTCTAGGTCAAACTGGTTTGTTCGACATTAAAGAAATTTGCGTTCTAGCGAGTTCGAGAACCAAGGTACCACTGTACTGCATTACATTTGCGCAAAAGACACATGATAGGTACATGACCAAACGTAGGACCAGCATAACCAAAAGGTGGCACTCACATGACCATAACCTAGGCTTATGTACAGCCCAACACAGGTCCTACGACACTATGGGATTCAATTCAATTCAGTTTATTTTTATATAGCGCCCTTCACAACAGAGTTGTCCCAGGGCGCTTTACATGGGTGTGTTGGGATGGGTCTGTGATGCCAACCAATCGTATGAAAGCTTCAATCATCCAAACATTTGAAGACATACAGATTTTACTTGTTGATTCAGAGGGTTTTCACCCCAATGGCATTCCATAAAACGCCAAAAGGACCCCGATTTGCATAGTATCCGTGACGTCATCTATATTTTATATGGATTTCAGCATGTACACTGTGCACACATATGAGTCACAGCGTTCCATACAGCTCTCAGCCTACTAAACAAAATGCCCTCAGGCAGGCCAATATGTTCAGGATACTGAATGGCAGAGGTTCTCAACCAACCACCTGGTAACACAGGGACTGTGGCCTTCCCTTTTGATGGACTTTTCGACCACCCAATGACCTGCAGTCTTTTAAACAGGAAGAAAAAAACAGCCTGTAAAAACACAAGTTCAATGACATATCACAAGTCCCATCATATAAAGCTTTTCTGCGCTGGTCACTCTCATGATGGGGATAGGTGGCTGTTTAGCGGTGGGGATGGGTTACCTTTAAAACTTATGATACAGGGCAATTATCACAATTATCATTTAATACAAATGGTTGCAAGAAGGACTGTGTGATGTTTTAAGGAAATTACTTCATATATATATATATATATATATATATATATATATATATACACACAGTATACTGTAGATAGATAGATAGATAGATAGATAGGTAGATAGATAGATACTGTAGTTAACAACATACATACACTCATTCATACATACATGCATGCATGTATACATACATATATACTTGAAAGAATATAATATGCAAATACTGTAAATACCCTTTGACTGACCACTTTTATCTTCATTTTTACATTTCCTTTTCATGTTTGGAAACAGGCTTCTGCCTGGTACATGGTTATAGTTTTTGGATTGTGTTTGGCCATATCTCTTGCATTACTATATCACAAAAGATCTATGTCAACCCTTTTATTACTGGGTGGAAACCAAGACCTATGGAGGAGACCTATAGCTGCTTTTGGGTGATCTCTCTCTTTATCTCAGGTGCAGAATGCTTGAAATTCAAGAGGATCAAATAAATGTAATTGTTCAAATAAACGTAATTGCATCAGGTGGATCAAAGAAGCTGGCAGTAGATTTTTGCATTATTTCTTCTATCCAGTGAAGTTGTTTTGAGAGAAACAGAGCAAGAAGCCAATTCAGTAATGCATTAGTACTGATGAAAGTCAGGTGACCAGTCCACTGTCCCTATGCACTTGTTCTCTGATCCAAATTGCTATACATGCCTGACTTCTTTTCTCTCACCCCCTGTAAACACACCCATCCATGTCCACAGTTGTATCCCTTCCGGAAACACAAAGTGTGGGTATTGCATCTGGCTCAGTAGGGCCACTTTTTTGCTTTGGGTAAAGCTATCTGCTAAATGAATGCTTTGGATTTTTGTAGAACTCTCTGCAGCTTCATTATTCCTCGTCGCTCAGTTGGTTAAACCTGGCGCCGTTCTTGTCCTAAAAGGTGTTCATTCCCCTTTTCACGTGCCCCCGTTCCACATCTTATAGTCACCTGCCTGTCTGCGACCACGAGGGGTTTATGATAATGTTGTGGGCGTTTTGCAAAATGGCTCCCTTTTGCTATGCAAGTACTTCACAAGGTAGGTGGGTGGGTGGTTGGGTGGGTGGGGGGGGGGGGTTTTGAAGCAGAAGATTAAAAACGACACACTGAAAACGGAACAGATCAAAAAACCTGCTTAACCCTGCTGCGTACCACCCAGGGATGAAAGCATGCCCCACAGCGCACTCGAAACAAAAAAAAGGAGGGTTACTTCAAATTGCAACCTTTTCTCATAACGTCAAGCTGCAATTGCATCAGTTGCAAAGCTTTGTGTTTTAGAAAATAGGCCATTTTCATTTTAAGTGTTTCCTAGATGGGTAAAAACACACGGGCAAATACAAGAGCCACTGGTGGTTTGAACTTCTGAATGCCCTCCTCTTACTGCAGCGTAGATGTGGTCATTTTCAAAGTGCAGAAAGCTTAAAGTCTCTCATCTGGTGCAGGGTGCTTTCACATCGGCTGAGTGGACAGTGTAGGAAACTTTGTGGAAGCATATTAAGTCATTTGGGGGGGCGGTATGTGGTTGCTGTGCCTGTGATCCGAAGGTTGCTTGTTCAAGTCCCAGGGTTAACTCAGTGATGGAAAGCCCTCAGCACCCAGTTGCTCTATGAACGGTTTGACTCTGCCTTCTCAAAATATGTATGACATTTTAGGCAACCACTAAATAAAATGTAAGTCACCAGATCTACCCAAATCATTCTAACTTTGCACAAACCACTCTCACCTACCTTACATTTTTGCCTCTCTGTTGTGTATCTTGTATCGTGTATGTATTCTCTGTTATACCCTAACTACACATGTGGATAATTCAGGTCCAGAAAGAAAAAAATCCATATCAAGATTTTGTTTCAACCAATCAGTTGAGTGCTCTGTGATTGTGACTATTTATATGCATCTGACTGAAAAAATATCTTTCTGGTCCTGAACTATCCACCTCTGTATAACTGTTAGTTCTGCGTTGTCATGGTGTCTCCAGTAGTAGCAGGTTGTACCAAATAATTTTTCTGCCAGCTTTGGTCTTCTGCTTCTGATATTTATGAATTAGCTGGATTCTGTCGATAAGGCCTCTTTTCAATGGTGAATTTTATCTGGCCTGGTTACCAAAATTTTACCCAGCTCCAGCCCTGCTGGAGACCCTACCATAACATTGAATGTTTTTATTTGTGATCTAAACTGTTCCAGATGTATAGTGCGGATTGGCCCGACAGCAGGCTGTCTGAGGACAGATTTACAGATGGGTTGCTGGATGAGAGAGAGTGGGAGAGGGTGGGAGAGAGTGGGAGAGGGTGGGAGAGAGTGGGAGAGAGTGGGAGAGGGTGGGAGAGAGTGGGGGGAGAGGCTGGGAGAGAGTTCCGAAAGCTCCCCATGTCCTTCTTAGCTTTCCAGACCCAAGCACAGACATGGCAGCTCATTCTGAAACCAGCAAGTGGCTCTTTGCGTGTCTGGCAATCACGGTGGCGTTTACCGTTGCCGGGCGGCGGGGGATGAAGTGTCCCAACTGCAGGCCGACATTTAAATCCCACATAAACCCGATCCAGAGGCCGAACCCCCCCTCCACCCCCCCGACGGCTGTGCCGCATTCCAAGCCTGTCACAGGAAGCCTGTCGGCACGCCATCCGCCCCCAACTCTCTCTAAAGCCACTGTTATCCCTCCGTTCATCGTTCAATCTTCTCTTGCGGTAATCCAGGCCGAGTTGTGGTGTCGCTGGGATGGGCTCGTCGAGCCTTGGGCCCACGGCCGCCACCCTCCCCGGACAGGCGCCCCAGCTGTCGCCCATCAAGGAATTTACATTCTCTGCTCATGCTTTTCAGCATCACTCGCCAAGCATGAAATTGAGAGACGCCGCATCGCACCCTCTTTAATATCAACCTGCTTGTCTGTTCTCAATTCTTCTACAGAGAAGTCAGGAGGATTTATTTCCTTTGCTTTTATGCCGAAAATACCCCAAGACTGCTTAATTTTGCCCCTCAATGCTTCATTTCTTTGTAGCTTTTTCATATTATAATATAAAATATTAATTATATGTCATTGGTGTATTAGATATTTACAGTCATTATCTACATTATGTTACATAACGTTTAGCCCACAGTGCATTAAGCTTTAACCCCTGCCATGTCTGGGGGGGGGGGGTAGATTCAGCCCCCCTCTCTAGATCCTGATGGTGTCTCTGTTGCTCCATTTTCACACTGCTGATCCTTCACGTGACTTTTATCTGCACTTGCTCATCTTAAGTGGTGACAAACTGACATTTGAATGGGATTGAGTGACAGATGTTGCAACGCCACTTACCTGATGAATACAGAGTAGGAGCCACATGCAGGCATTGCCCGACATGCTGGGGCTGTAGGGGGCAGCAGAGAGGCATTAAGACAGGGGGGTACACTCTAAACTGCCACCTGTTTGCTCCTCTTTCCTGACAAGGTACGTGGGTAAATAAGCACAAAGTGCTCTTTTGGCCTAATAGCCTGCTGCGTTGAAAGATCTCAGAACAGTCAAGTACCATGTAGAGCTGTCAGGAATGCCCAGGTTTTCTGAATATTCTTATTACATAGTCCATTAATATGAGATGTTTTCTTCTGAGCATGACCGCATTGGATATGTCATTTTTGGTAAGGAGAGCTTCCTTCTAATCTATTCTGAAATACCTGGAGCCTGGAATCTTGAAGAAAGAAGCTTCATAAGGCCTTAGTCTTATTCCAGGATCCAGAGTCCAGAATTTCAGGATTTGGTGTTCTTCCATTTTCTGGTCTCATTTTAATGTCCATGCTATGGCTCTCTTTTCGATAGGTGTAGATGGGCATAAACTGTGAGATGTAAAGCTGAGAATGTTCTGCGGCGTCTCTCCCTACATATATTCCTTGCACAAATTTTCCGAAACAGACACAAGTGCTCTAAGTAGGAGCAATACTCAGTAAATTGTAACATCTAATTGCACTTTCCTATATAAATTACAGGCCCATTTCCCTCATTTTTAAAGGTAATTTTAGACAACCTACTATTTTAGCCCTTGATTTACTATGCATGAGCATACTGTAGAGGGTTTTTTTTTTTTCTAAATACGTTTAAAAGCAAGTTTAAGTGTTCGTGTTATCATATGAAACTGTGGATTTCTTCTTATCTCCCTACCACACTTTCATTGCTTTTTCCATTTTCTGGAAGCCTTTGGTCCAGTCCACCATGATGAGGACAAGGTGTACTGCGGCGGGAGCAAAGGGGGGATACCCAGCAAGCAGCAATAAAAACATCTGGAACATCTCTGTTACAAGCATGTTTATCAGGACACTTTTATTTACAGCTCAGAATTACAGCGGACAGCTACTCTACACGCACAGTGGGGTCCACGGTACCTTCTCTCTGGGCAGAAACACAGCGAGTATCAAAACATCAGAACTCTCTGCGGAGTGGCGTTCGGAAAGCAAAGGCTCATTTACAGGGGACAGGCGCAAAGGCGAAACCACCTCACAAATAAATATTCTGGAAAAGAATCAGAAATTATAGATTGTGTGCGTTGAGACTCTCAGTTAAACAATTCTTATTTACAGCCACACTCTTGTAAAACAATAGTCCTGACAGACTTTTTTTCTGAAAAGGCTTAAAATGAAAATGAAAGAGTGGCGATGAACAAAAGTGGACATGCAAGCTATGGTTGTGACATGCAGAAAGGATGCATCTGTGTCAGCGTCAAAAGAAATATGTGGAAAAGCAGTTTCAAAGTGTAATTATGGATGTTTTAGAAGAAAACAGCAAGGTTTTGCTTAAGAATTACATTGTGATTTTTAAGAGTCTCTCGGGTTGGTCTTTGCTTATGAGAAGAAGATCAACCTGTAAAGACACGACAGGAAAACAACAGATTCATGTGCTTCACGTGTTTCTCCAGAGTGCTTTGCCTTGTGGTATAACGGTTTATGTTCAGTTTTAACTACAAACAAAATGAAGTCAGCAATGTTTGTCTATATTCCAAAAATATAAAAACAAAAAACATTCGCTGAATGCGCACTGCTGCACCAACTACATAATTATCTTTTTGTTTTCTTCATGAAGATTTCATCACATGTACAGAGTACTACATTTCCCATAATCCTTTTGACCATAATGTCATCTTTTACATCACAGCTCAGGTCAATGCTGTTCAAAGGCATTATGGGGCACATTATACCCTGAACCAGCAAACACTGTAGGTTTATATACAACATCAATATATCATTACAGTGGGCAATACTGGAGCCAGGGAGCCTCATAATAGCAGGAACATTGTGTGCAACTCAGTTTTCTCCAATATGATGAAAAGCCAGATATATTCATGAATGGGATATGATACTGACTGACAAGGTTCCTGTCTGGGTGGCATCTTAGAGAAGATCACTATTCTACTTGGTCATTATCACTTTGTCACTTTGTTGTATTACAGCATTGGGGTAACTGATCAAAGTAAAACTGTTTGTGCTAGGGACAGGGGGGGGCGGGGGGGGGAGGGTGGGGGGGTTGGGGGGGGTGGGGGGGGGGGGGGGGGGGGGGTGGGGTGGGG
>JABFDZ020000001.1:49848446-49859275 GCA_019775955.2 Pollimyrus isidori
CCCCCCCCCCCCCCCCCCCCCCCCCCCCCCCCCCCCCCCCCCCCCCCCCCCCCCCCCCCCCCCCCCCCCCGAGAGAGCAGCCTGGCGTGTATCACTGCCTGCGCCACAGAAATGCAGATGTTAATCACGTCCCATGCTTACTGCCGTTCGGTATTCCTTCGCTCGCCATGCGCCAATCATGTCATGCCAATTAAACCAAACTTCGGCAGCAGCAAATTCGCCGGTGTTTGGAAAAAATTTATTTCTTTATTATTCTCCTGCCGGATGCTGCCTTATCCGGATCTGCTTACTTTTGACAGGCGAAGACGGAGACAGCTCCAGCTAATTTGCGTCACGTTAAAAAGGCCCTCCGTTTTTTTTTTAAAAGGTACGCCTGGATGTTTCCGGGAAACCTGGTGCCGCTCCGGAACCCATCTCCGTTTGCGGGCATAAGGCCCACGCTGGTCCCTGACAGCCGTGCTATTACACAGTTAATTACCTATTTCATTATATAGCAGAAAAAAGTTTTCTTTTTCTTTCGTGCCAAGATATTTAAAAATAGATTATACATCAGTGCATACTGTGCTATTAATTCTTTTTTCCCATTTATGCTCATTCTGTGATAGGTGTTGTGTGACTGATCAAAAGTAAATAATTCATTCGGGTCTGCTACTGCTAGATGTCTGGGACTTTTTGAAAGACAGCTTCTCCTGTCACGCAGACTGCAGTTTAACTGGAGAAATGTCATTAGTCGGCTGTGACAGGGAGCTCCGCCGTGGCAGGACAGATTTGGCCTCGTCGCCGCCCGCTTTGCCAACCTCTTGATGCTGCAGGTTGGAGGGGACCCTTGGCAAACCGCCATTATCGTTCCCGGTTCAGTCAGTGTCCACCATGGTCCACGTGGCACCCTAGGAAAGCTTCACCAGTTTGTTTTAGGGAGTGTGCACTCCTTCTCACAGCAGGGGGTGGGGGGCTTGCTGGGGGCACCACTAGCGGCACAGGTGTAAAGTAACAAATACTTAAGTGTTTTTTTTTTTCTGAATTTGTACTTGAGCATTTAAAATTGTCGCAGCCTTTACTTTCACAATTTTCACTCACCCAATTAAAAAAATATTTATTAAAAATATGTATTAAAAATAAACTATTTGCAAAAAGCCATGCCTGAATATACAATGCAAGATTGAATATCTTTATTATTGTTGTTGTTATTGTTATTATGTAGAGATACAGGGTGTCAGTTAACATACTGGTTTTACCAGCTGATACTTTACCAAAGTTCAGTGTTAGCAGCAGCAGAATTAAAGACATAACCAGTGAAACAATGGAGATGACTGCATTGTACAATCAACCTTTTTCTGTAGTGGATGGCGAGTGGTTTGCTGGCTCATTCACCACTTAGAAAAGGTCTCCAAGTAGTGGCCAGCGGCATGTTTATAATCCATTATTAAGTCTGACCTGTAGATCAATCTTTCGTTTTACACAAATAAAAAACAATTTAACATCATTCCAGTAACCTGTGCCGGGAGGTTTGGCAAGTTTCACCCCTGCAACATCAGTAGCCTTCCGCTGTCCCCAAGCTACAAACCGTCTATTTCCTCAATAAAAAGAAAATATCTCGTCATCCTCTTCCAAACTGCTGCATTCAAACCTTTTGTGAGCAAATTTAAAATGATCGGTTACATTTTCTTAGATTGATAGATCTATATGTATAGTACTTTTTACTTTTGATTCTTAACCAGTTTTAAAACTAGGTATTTTTTACTTTTACTTGAATATCACTTCCTTGGATGACTTTTACTTGAGTGACATTTTGTTGTGGTATCAGTACTTTTACTTAATTATGAAAGTAGTAGAAAGTACTTTTTCCAGCAGAGGCCAGAAGATAGCATCCTAGCCAGTCACCTATGACGCCTCATGGGTTGACTGGCACTACCTTCGATCACATACCGCACGAAAATTTGGAATTTACACCTATCTCATGCAAGGCAGAATGATATTTAAGTAAGCAGACACCTTCTTCAGAACTATCTGGTTAGTAGGAGAATGGAGGTGTTTTGGAGGAGGTATCCTGAGGTGCGGCTGTGTGCAATTATGTACGTCCAGGTAGGCAGTAATGACTCACCGTCCTGTATTTGACGATGTACTCTACTATTGGCATTCCTCCATCATCCTGCTTGACCAAGACGAGTCTGTAGACCTTCCCCACACCCCTCTGTCCATGGACCACAGGAGGGCTGGGTTCTCCTATAGATGCAACACGAGGGGTTTACTGTATATGGAATGAAAGCTGCTTACTGGCTGGATGGTGACAGATGAAACTCTCACAGCCATTAGACAACCAGGTGCATATGCAGGGGTGGGGGTGGGGCATAACCACAGCTGAAAGCTGACTGGTTCCTGGAGTATGCTGTCCCCTGTCACTCATCGATTCAAATCCTACCATTGGCCAATGATAATGCTGGCCCTTCTGTATGAATGATGGCCTCTCTTATATTCTTACCTTAAAAAAAGGACACACCCAATGCACACACACTTGGCCTGAGTATCACAAGGACTCACGGATTGGCAGTGTCTGGAAGCTCTCCACGTGGCTGAACTCCCCCTGGCCTTTTCCATTCACAGCAGCCACCCGGACCTCATAGGTGCTGTTGGGCTCCAGGTCGGTCAGCTGCACCATTGCTAAAACACAGGACAGGGGTGGGGGAGAGCGAGCAGTTAGTATCAGAAGAAAGTGGTTCCCACACACAACAGCTAGCTAATTGGCAAATGTAGCGAAAGAAGATTCGGCAAGTTTTTCGATGTGACAGGAAAAAACGCTCAATAACTCTTCAGCCAAGATATTCTCCACCTAATCCGTAAAGAATTCGATCATGAAAATGTAAATGTTTCCAAAGCAATTACAGTTACAAAATGCATCTTCCATGCAAATGGCAGCACGATGTATGGCTCTGTCATGCTTCCTTGGTATAAGAGGGCTTGTCTTTATCCACAGATTCACACATCACACACAGACACTCACATGCTACCCACACATATGCACATTCCACGGATTTCACAGAACCATCCTCTGAGTGAAATTCTCTGGAACACCGATATGTGTCTGGATCCAACATCCCCATGGTGTTCCCACAAAACCCACACAAAGTCAGCCTTAATCTGCAGACTTCAGCAGGCCCTTCACACATGCTGTGCGCATAATTGTTTGTACATAATCCCCCTCTCTGTTGCCTGCCCTCAGATCACTGCCATCTTTTTGATGACATTTATCTGCTAATATCACATCTGACAGTCTTCGGTTACACATGGCGAAATGCAGCCTCAGAATCAACGACCTGATCTCATAAAAAAAGGCAGAGCATCCCTCATGCATACAGATGTGAGTTTTATTGAAATGGCTCCTTCGTGCCCTCAGATTGCCTTAATTTCTCAATATGCATGTTGTTCTGTGGGGCACTAATTAAACTTGGCAATTTTTAAAGATGTGGTGTGGTCATAGCAGCCAAGGTTTAACTCTCGGGACAGGAATTCAATATGCAGCAGTTTCGCTCTCTTAGGGTAAAAGCCTGAGAAAATGTATGTGAGAGTACGTGGATGATGGCATGGTTCTATTAAGTAGGAGAAATTACATAATCTTTTAGGATACGAGAATGGCATGCAGACCTTCTCTGGATATACAATATGTGGTAAGGTGTAATATGGGGGCGGGGGGGTATGTGAGTCAGGTGTGCTCAAATTCCAATCTTCAGTCTTACCTGTATATATGTGAATGCCTAAAAAATGGTGGGAAATGTGAAAGAGACACGTTCCAATGTATTGGTTCTTGTCTCAAAATTAGCTGCACTTTGTTAATATGTTTCGCTGTGGTCATAATGCATTGTGGGAAATAAAGTGGATATTTTAGGATAAGAGGAGTATGTAAATGGTAGAATGACTATTGTAAGATTGTTATTTTTTCAGGAGAGGGGGACAGCCTGCCCTATAGTGAAGGAGTCTAAGTACCAGGGGACCTTGTTCACAAAGAAACATTATAAGGGAATATGGAATTAATGGTGGATTGGTCGGCTGGTGATGAAGTAGCAGCTAAGTCGATGAAGGTTGTGGTTTACTGGTCAATCTACCTATTGTGCCCAAGAGCTCTGGGTAATAACTGAAAGGACAAAGTCCCAAAGTGCAACAAGCTGAAATTAGGTTTTTCCACAAACTCATTCTTTGTGACAGGGTGAGAAGTTCAAAGATAAGGAGGAACCTTGAAAGAGAGCTGGGCCACCTTTGGACTGAGATGAGCCACTGCAGGTATCTGGGGCTGAACAGGAGACCACCTAAGGGAGCTCCTCTGGGCATATCTCATTAGGCACAGTCCTCAGGGCAGATGGGGGCCAGGGGAGTACTACTGTATATACCACAGCTAACTTGGAAACATCTGGGA
This sequence comes from Pollimyrus isidori, assembly GCA_019775955.2. NCBI lineage: Eukaryota > Metazoa > Chordata > Actinopteri > Osteoglossiformes > Mormyridae > Pollimyrus > Pollimyrus isidori. The sequence goes on from JABFDZ020000001.1 coordinate 49,852,852, forward strand.
CCCCCCCCAGAACAAAGCAACGCCTGCAACCTGAGGAAGGTGGGTTTATTCTGACCTCTTAGTATGCTAACACAGTGACGCCCACCGGGAAACTTGGTGAGATAAATATGAAGACAGAGAACGTGCTCTCTGTGGTAGAAATAGAGTAGGTGGGAAATAGGATGGATATTTTCACCCATGAGAGCATCATGTAATCTCTGGACATCAGTATGGTATGTTAACAGTAATGTAGCTCTTTATGACATAAGTTCTGTAATGGTGGTTGTAAGGTCATTTCACTAGGTTAATGAATGCATTAAATCACAACGTGCTTTTGAGATTAATGTATCTATGCTAAGTACATGTAGCCATGTCTTACTATATGCCAGGTCCCCATCCCACCATATTCTGCTAGTGCTTCCTGTCTAAGTTTGTACTGTTTGTCACTAATATTTGTAACGGCTGCTATACATTTCTGAGCAGCACGCGGGGCACAAAAGGAGCAGCAGACAAATGACTGCTCCATTTACATCTGAATGTATCTTCTGAGAGTAAACATTCTCACGTAGTCTGATGCCCCTCTGTTCTCACAAGCTTAATATCTACGAAATATAACAGTCACCTCAAATTGTCAGCCAGCCATACTTTATCCAGAAGGCTGTGAAAAGAGCCATTCAAACAGTTCATAAATATTCATTATAGACAATCCAGGGCTAATCAGCAATTGCTGCAAAATAGTAAATAGCCTGTTCTTTCATTGTTGGAGTAATTTACATAGCTGTGTGTTCCATTTAGCAGAACACCCAAAAGGACTTTAATTCCAAGTTGAGTTTTGCTGAACCCGAGTGAATGTTTTATATGCTGATAGAAAGGAAACTGCAGGAAAAAAGTCCTACTTTGTAATTAAGCAAAATGTGAAATTAATGCAAAGCACTGAGTACTAACAACCCCAACTTAATGGCACCTTTAATTTGCTAAACTAACCCCCTCCCCACCCAAAAGTCAGACCTATGAAGTGTGTAAGTAGCTCAAGTGTTTGATACCTGAATTGCTGGCGTAACCTGCTGTCTGTCTGCCTTACAGTGGAAAACAAAGGCAGAAGACGTCAGATACTCTGATTTGCCACCAGGAGGGCCACTTCACTATTTGCATCACACTGCTGTTTGCTAAACTGTAGGAGCTTCAGGGTAGGAGCCCATTTTCTCTAATTTACTAGCTAATTCTACCCCAAGATAAAATACTCCAGACCGGCAGTGATGGGAGGTACAGTACAGGGTTTTTCAGTGTGCAGGATTACCCAATGCCGTCAATCTCTGTGTGGTTTCATCCAATGGGAACCAATAAAGTAGCGAGCCAATGATGGGCAATGCCTATAATCGCACCAATCGTGGGCTTTGAAATGTTGTTAGATCGTTCTGTGTTCCTCTGGGGATGCTGCCACCTCCCACTGTGCCCTATTCTGCTAGTCCCTCTTCACATTTAAATGAACTTCACAATTACTGCTATTAGCTACAAGCCTTTTAAGACTGTCAATCTTGCTTAACCTCTGAACATACTTGTTCCTTAAGCTTCCCTGTTGGGGTTTTAACATCATGCAGGACCTCCTGGGCCCTGTAAAGAATCAATTTGAAATCCTTTTCCCCAGCAAAAACACCAAGCACTCTTGGCCTAGGCTGGGATGGGACCTTGTTCACAAACGAGGCGATTGAAGCAGAGAAGTGCCCCCACAGAGAACGTGGTCCTGGAAGGACACACTAATCGAGCCTCTGGGGACAGTTTTGGATCTGACCAAGGGGTTTGTGACCATATCTGCTTTCCTCAGATGAACTCAGATGGACTGACACAGGTGCTGGTCATCGACTGCACAGATATATGTGGAAAAAACAAACCAGTTCACGGGAAAAACACAATCCTGTTATTAGCTTCAGTTTTGAAGACCTGGACTTTATTTCTGGATGTACTACTTTTTTCTCTTTTCTCTCTGCTGCAATTATAACAGTGTACCCAAAATATACAATCTATTGCCCATTTTCTCTTTTATGACCAAATCTAAATATGTTATAATGATTTTTAATAATTTGTTTATTGTGGTTTCTTCCAATGGAACCAATAAGATTGAAATACTATCTGAGTGTATGACTAGTGTATCACATAATTGAAGATTACACTAAATATACCTTGACTTGTACGACTTAAGGACATATGAATGCTGGAGACATAGGCCTACCAGTCATATTGGTCATGTGCTTGGGGAGTTTGAGAATTATTTCTATTCAGCCAAGATGTTGCAGATGTGTAGGAGTGAAATAAAAGTACATTGTAAAAGCTGGGTGCAAAAAATGGAAATAGGACACCTAGCTAGCAGACTTGACGTTCTGAGCACACTCAAGGTTGTGGAAGACCAAGCTCTCAGAGCTAAATTACTCACTGTGTGTTACTATGTCTGGGGAAAACATGGACAGGTTATACAATGGCAAGTCATGTTAGGATGAGTGTGACCTTATGCCATAGGTTATTCTTATCACGCTAGTTTCTGCGAAACAGCTGAATCTCGCAGCAGAGCATGCAGGCTGGCCATCACACTATCGAGGCCAGACTGAATTTTAATTTAATCCGACTGGAAGCATTCAGCCATGGAGCTGAGGCATATGAGGCACGCTGTTGTCTCCCGTGAGGTAATAGTAAGATGTTCACCAATGCGTTAAATTCATGACACGGGGCCTTGGTATTTCTCTATTTGCTGAAGTATCATTTTGTTGGAACCACTTCTTCTCAGAAAATGAAAACCACAGGTGAAACAGTGGTTGCAATCACCACACCTTCCAAGCATTTCCACAAAAAGGGGGAAAAAGATTTATATTCAACAGGAGCCAGTTTAGCTTCATTAACTGTTCCTTATATTTATGTTTTGTGGCAAAACATGCTCTGACCAATAAATTAAAGTCGAAGATATTTAAACCCTTTTGAACAAAACAGTCCAAAATAAACTACAACCACATTTTAGATTTTTATAGTATATATAACTTACATCTGAGCAGGGTAAATAGGCAAGGAGACAAGCCTCCAGTTTTATTTTAGTAAAATTTTCTTCTTTCACTCACTTTGGGCCTTTTTTGTTCTGAAAAATAGAACATATTTACTGTTGTGCCATAGTCTGCAAACCAGGTGGAACTCACTTTCTGAGAACTGGTTATTCTCAGTGGAAACATAAGTCGACCACCAGGAAACACCGGCAGCTAACGAGTTGTTGCTAGGGCTGGATGAAAAAATATTAATGATAATTATTGCAATATATTTTTCCTTGATATCTCCACAACAATTGCTTGATAAAACTTCAATACGATTTCAGACCCAATTTAATGATGTCACATCCTGTGTGACTGCTTATCAGGACTGTCAACAGAGCAGACAGAAGTAAAAAAAACACAAATAGGGAATTTATTCAGCTAGTACAGGTAGGCAGACGAAAACAACACCGTCAAAACAAGAGGGAAACTGGGCGAGAAGTCCAGAGCAACCCATCCAATAAGGGGAATGCAACAAAATATACAACAAATGTCCACTGTTAAATTGAGCCAACGTGAAATCTACACAGTAATAATCCACAGAGAATTCAGGAACACTAGGAAGAATGTGAGGCGTTTCTGTCTGTACTGACTAAAATGGGCCTGCTGCCTATCACAGTGTTCTGATCATGGACAACCTATGCACAACAAATGCAAAAGGTTTATTGGGTTAGTGGAGCGGCCTACGTTATACTGTTCTGGCTATACACGTGAGTCATGGGAGAGAGGACCGAAACTTGGCTGTCGGTGTCAGCAGCCACAACAGCTTTTTACAAAGGAGATATTGTGAATAAACCAGGCATAAAGATGTTGGTGGTGTGACAGTACTTTGGCAATTTAAAGAAACCTGCGACATGCGACATACTGCTGCTGTAATTTCTACTGAAACCTTATGCCAGCTAAAACTGGATATACTGCAAATTTATTTCACCACTCAAACTATTGCCATCCAGCAGAATATACAGAATGCAAGTGCTTAGAGTCACAGGCACCAGCAATTAGTGTTGCGACTTTCAGTCACATCCTGTATTGGTTAAAACCAGGACCCGGCATTTTATTTATTGATGCCAGGCAGTTAAGGAGCAGCGAGGCATTCAATGATAAAAACACTGTGGTAAACCGTGCTGACGACGTATTACGTGTTACATCTTACGCCAAAAAAAATACTATGTATGATTTATTTATTAAAATTCGATTTCAGTTTGCAATCCATTTGATTTGTCATATTATAGATATTCTCCTAAGGGAATGTTAAGCATAAACGGTGCCTCAAGGAAATAATAAAATACGAATCATGCTGTAATAATAATCAATATCAACTGATATTGAGACATTATTGTGATAAAATATTTCGGCATATCATGCAGCCCCACGTGTGGCTGTATTAACAGCCAGCTACTGGTGCTCACTGCATTCTCGTGTTTTCACCTCAAGCTCAAGCTCTTTGTGAAAAAAGCAGGATGTCTAGTTTTGCTGGGCTACTTTGATCAGTTGACCTGTTTCTTTCTGAGCTCCCTTGCTGTTTCATGGTGTTCCCTCTGTATCTGCCCCTGCACCCCTGAGTGGGGAAATTCCTGCCTATCACAGGACAAGTTCCCATTGATTCTAAATAGCCTGGTCCCCCACTTGGGGAAGGTGTCTGTCACGGGCAGGAAAGCTGCCTTTCTCGGCAGGTGTTGCCCCGACCCTGAAGGAATGTTAATTAGCTTTTGTTTGTGCAGGTTACTTCCCCTGTTTTGTAGTTAATACAGTGCTTAGAATTGACAGGCACGACTAACGAATCCTTCTGTCTGACGTGGTGTAACATTCAGTTTATGTCTCTATATATGTGCATATATGACAGCTATGCTATATGAAAATTTCATTAGATTGCAAAGCACCATGAAGGTGTCATGTCACCCATTAGCAGTTAAATCCACAGAATACCCACTGGGGACCAGTATGTTGTTCGCTTCATTGCCTAAGCACTGTAAATTCCGTGTCCCTCCTGGGCAACCACAGAGCCTCTCTCTCTTTAAGCGGTGAATCCAGACGGCACCCTCTAGTGGCTGGAGGTCACCTGCCTCATTATGCACGTGTTTCATCTCTAAGGGTGTTGAGAACTTAATAGGGATGGTAGCACTCAGTGACAGGGCTCAGTGTTTCGGAAAGAGAAGATTATGGCTGGTAAAAGCCTATGTAAGAGTATTGATGACAATCAGCCCTGGCTATCATTTGATGATTAACAAGGCAGTGGGCATCTTAATTAAGGATGGGTCACCAAATGGGGAAAACGTCAAAAAGCGCTGTTAGCCGTAATGATAATGTCGCATCACTAGACACAGACGAAGCTGGCAAATGCGTCCTCGTGTTTGACATGTGCCCTTGATCGGGCTGAGCAGATGTATGGGATTCATGAGGCGCCGGGTGGATAATTGAGACGCCCGCCACCGTGGCCCTGGCAGATGTCGTACGGCGGGGGCGGAGACTCACTCTGCACGCCGTGCGACTTCACGTCCTTCCACTCCTGCACGCCGACGTCTCTGTAGCACACCAGGTAGTGGCTGATCGGCACACCGCCGTGCGAGTCCGGCTTCACAAAGGTTACCGTGGCGATGCGCTGGGCCACCGAGCTGAGCCGCACCGAGTGCGGGTTCGAGGGCACGTCTGAAAGCGAAAGGGTGTAGTTATGTCTCTGTGAGGCCGCAGCTCGGGTTAAGCTCCTGCGATTAACACTTGGTGAACGCTGGTTTGAGGCCCAACGGGGACCTTTCTGTTAAACGAACCCCACACAGCAATAGATCCAGCTCTATTAACAAGTGATGGATACTAATATGTTCAGGTACGGTTTCTGTAAGGGTAAAAAGGATGTTTTTATTCAATTATGTGTTTGAAGTGTGCTGGATGTATATATCAGCAGTACATACAGTTACCAACAGTAAAAGGGTACTGGTGTCATTTCTGGACTTGAGTGGAGACTAGAGACTAGAATGCAGACTTATTTATAACACATTGTTAGGAGACAGTTGGCAGCCTTACAGCCATAGCATTCAGTTTTACCCACCAATCTTCCTGTTCTTTATCTTTACCCATCTCTGTCTCCCGCTCCAACACAAATGCAATCGTGTACACACACACACACACGCACACACACACATACGCACACACACACGCGCGCGCGCACACACACACACACGCGCGCGCACACATACGCACACACACACACACACACATACGCACACACACACACACACACACACACACGCGCGCGCACACACACACACACGCGCGCACACACGCACACACACACACGCGTGCGCGCGCGCACACACACACGCGCACGCGCGCACACACACACACGCGCACGCGCGCACACACACACACGCGCGCGCACACACACA
>JABFDZ020000001.1:49859375-49872833 GCA_019775955.2 Pollimyrus isidori
CACACACACACGCGCACGCGCGCGCACACACACACACACACACACGCACACACACACACACACACACTCTCTCTCTGTCTCTAGACAGCCTGTTGTATTTATCAGCTTCCCGCCAAACTCCCTTATTGCGCAAACGCCTGCTGTTTCCACAGTGCTGACTCTCTGGGGTCCTGCGATGGAGAGAGGGCCATTCCTCGCCCGGCAGGCACTCTCTTTCAAAGTATGAGGTGGCCTCGGTCGCCATCTTGCTCTCCCGTACAAAGAGGGGCTGCCGCGCCCACATTTGTCGCACAATGTAATTTGAGTAATAAATTCAGCACCTGAATCAGTTCTTTTATCCCTCAAAGCCACATGTAACGTTTCTGCTCTATCTGCCAGCATACAGCGGAAGGTGGGAAGGGAATGCTAGTATAACCTCCCAGGGAATGAAGTCTTGCCCCCCTCCCCAATTTCATAGAATCTGTCAGGACGCCGTTCATTGAGTGTTCTCTACCAGCATTACACATTTTCCTTTCCAAATCTCTCCATACAGATCTGTAATCACAGACTTTTGGTTCTTTATATTTCAGAACATACTCTGTAGTTCAGTTTGTACTTTAGGAAAAAAAAATATGACTTAAAAAAACAGCCCTGGGATTTTTCTTTCTAAGAACTGTTATTGTACAGCATTTAAGTGCTTTTTGAATGCACTTTCTCATTTATAATGGGGGTTTGTTCTCGAAGCACACATTGAAGCTTGTATAAAAACCTTCCCCCTTGTTTATCTCTGTTATGCTAAGTGACTCCTGTTTTCTCAGGTCCACATTCTTGAAACAATTGTGGGAAAAATAATTTAGAAACCAGGAATTTTCAATGAAAGCTTCAATCTCTTTCAAAATGGGACTGGACTCAAGAAACATACGCAGCTTAGGGTAACCTCATGGTTGTTAGTACGAGGCCTGAGAAGGGGACCTTGCTATAATGTTGCAATGTAGAATTTACATTCTCCAGGAAGAGCAACAATTACAAGTTTTTCTGGAAATTCAAGTTATCAGCTCAGCATCTAAACATAAATAATATCCGTCACCTTGGGGAACCAAAGCAGATTCTAGGAATCTTACCTCAGCCACCAAATGAGGAGTTAGTTTTAATTCAGAAAGCTAATTTTTCTCACACTTCTATCAACTGACAGTAGAGGGAATGGTTACAATTTGTTTTGTTTTTGGGATTTGGACCCACGATCTCCGTGTTTGTAGCACAATGCTCAGGCACAGAGTGGCAGTGTCGTGAGCACTCTATCGCCGTACTACTCTATCACGGTAGTGACAAATGGAACCACTGACCTGGCTTTAAGTACCTACATGCACCAGCGAGGCTGGCAGGGTCTCTAGACCCAGTCTGGTGTTACCCCTGAGTCTGTAAGCGACTCTGGCTGATAGGTGGGAGATAAAGACACAGCATGAAAACTACAGCGGCAGTAATTCCCTGGATATATACGGCATTCTCCATTTACACATTATTTTCTTATCGGGCGGTATCTCCTGGCTGGAAGTAGCCACCCGCCCCCTGCTTCAGCCTTCGCCACTGTCCTCTGCCCTGTGATTGATGCCAAGGGTCGGACAGCGGTCTAGCCCCACTGAACTCAATCAGCGGGAGTCTTGTGGACACTCATCGGGCTTTTCCTGACGGAGATGAGATTTCCCTTGTGGAGACGTGCCAGATAAACTCTGGGTGTTTTGCAGAGCAATGGTTATGGGATTTGGGAAGAGGAAAAACCAAAAAACCAATTACTTTCTTAAGGCACGTATGTCATATTCTCATATCTCATGTTTTATCGGTCATTATCTTAGGGTCAACCCAGGACAATAATCATTATCTCTCCCAGAAAACCTCCACAGGTCGTCGCAACAATGAATCGTTCATGTGGAGAGAGAGCAAACGTGTGTCCAGAGATGAACGTGGGCTTTCCATGTGTGAATCATGTGCATCACATGCTCATAGCAGAAAGCCCCACCAGTCCTCAAACCCCCCCACATCTCCGTGGTTAAAGAAGAATACAGGGGCAGTTATGCTGTCCTTGAACCTGGGGTGAGGTGTGGGGGGGTAACCTACAGCCTAACAACCTACAAGCCATCTTGGGTTAGCAAACGTGATGCACAGTTAGTCCAGAACATGTGTGGACTGCTTCTCTAGAGCCGGTGGAATGCCAGAAATGGAGGTGAGGAATGACCCAAGCTTGGGAAGGTTGGTGTGACAGAACCTGAAAGGCAGACTAATAACTCAAAAAGGCTGCATACCTGCTCTCCCAGGTTTAATGTAGCAGCACTTTGATTTCTCCTGTCCTGGGGGGAAATGCAGAATCCTCCTTCCCGATACAGTACTGAAGATGACTTAATGTGGTGAAATTTAACTGCATTTGCCATCTAGTGATCGAGAGATCACAGCAGCAGGTGTAAACACAAGAATGCCTCATCACTCAGAGGTATTTGTGAGTCATTTGGATTATCATAAATATTGTATTATTTCTGATGAAATGCTGGAATCCCATATGATTAATAAACCCGCAGCGACAATGGAATTGCTCGTAATTTCGTCAGAACGTAATATTTAAACCGTGAGGGCAAAATCACCACCCCAAGTATTAATTCCCAGTATGAATCTTTTTACTTTCTTTGCAGATATAATGAGAGAGATTATAGCCTAACCATAAAACATTCAAAGGTAGTAGTAAATGCTGCCTTATTTCAATTTAATAATGGACACGGAAACAAATTACACAAATTAAAAAATGGTTGTTACTGGCATTGACTTTGTTTCTGTGATAGAGGTGACTTCTGAATAAAAGAAAACCAAAGGGATGTTGAAATATATTTACGGGTTTGAATTAATATTATAAATAGGGCAGTGACAGTGGAGTGTTTACGCTATAACCTACAGCAGTATACTTAGCAAAACCCTACAAATCTTCTAAATTGGTGTGCAGTGTAGTGATGCTACATTAAATTAGTCTGCACCGCAAAAATATAGCGCTCATTATAATTAATTAATCTGACCTATGGAAAATTGTTTCATGCTGCAGTGAATTGGCTTAGGGTATATTAAATTAGTTTGGCTGGGGAAAAAGTAGTATAGATATTGTGCATTCTGACAAGGCCGCTGAAAATTGGCCTAAACAGGAAATCTGCAATGGTGTGGCTTGGCGGGAAGAGCCGTCGGTGTCCTTGAATACTGAGAGCAAACATGACCTTTTCTGTGCTAATAGGCTACGAAGCGTGAGCGACGCAGCTGTGATAATTATTGTTATTATCATCGCTATTTTCAAAAACGGTTGCGAGGAGGGGTGCTTCTGTTTACAGGGAAATGCACTACCAGATGGTTCCATTTGGGGGAGCACTTCCACACATCCTGACTCACCTGCCTGGGCCAAGATGAACTCCTGGAACCTCATTCCGATGTTGTTCCTGGCAGTGCAGTTGTACTTCCCGAAATCCCTGTCTGACATCGGCGTGACCTTACGCCAGAGGAGAGGTCAAAGATGACTGATGTGAGACGAAATACTTGGTTAAAACAGCCCGACAACTAGCAGTTGGCTGCAAATTTAGAGCGTTTTTTTTTTTTACATAACCTTATCTGCCGGGTGAAGTAACGGCGTATGGGGAAATATGGTTGTGCGTGATTCATGGGAGTCAGCAGCCATTTTTCTTGACATGGCTGGCATTTAAAAATACAGTATATGTGCTCACAGTGTCTCAGGGAGCCTCGCGGGGGAAGCAGAGCAGATGCCATACGCATCTCACACTTGTACGTCTCAGAAGCTACATCCGAACAAGCATTTTGATTGGAGCAGCTCAGGGTGAGACGTCGGTGTGGTCGGGTGGTGGAAGAACAGGGGCGGAGCTGGAATGCGCGTACCTCCAGAACGGACCTCCCCTCCTCATTGTAGACTCGTGCGTTTCCGGACCCTTCTGTGGAAATGGTCAGCTTGTCGCGCCTCCAGAGCATGGTGGCGGGGGGATTGGCCATCACGTCGCAGCTGATGTTCACTGGGTTTCCCTCCCATGAGTAATATATCGTGTGATTGGACTGGAACTTTGGTGCATCTATGGGGGCACACAAGATCCTAAAAAATAGGCAAGGGGCTGTGAACTCACACTGGCTGTTCAATCAGAAACTAAACGGGGGAAAACCTTTCACCTGAATCCTCATTCATGAAGTTCAAGCCACAGGTCTTGGTAAGAACATAAGAGCTATACAAATGGGTGGAGGCCATTCGGCCCATCAAGCTCGCTTGGGGAGAACTTAACTAATAGCTCAGAGTTGTTAAAATCTTATCTAGCTCTGACTTAAAGGAACCCAAAGATTCAGCTTGCACTACAGTACATTATCCATACTCTACCTACACGCTGCGTAAAGAAGTGCTTCCTTAAATCCAGTATGAAATGTCCTCCCGCTAATTTCCATCTATGGCCACAAGTTGTTGTATTAGAACTAATGCTGAAGTAACTATTTGGTTGAACAGCATCCAAACCTGTTTGAATCTTAAAGACCTGTATCATGTCCCTTCAGTCTCTTTTGCTTGAAGCTGAACAGATTTAACTCAACTAACCTTTCCTCATATGACATTTTTCTAAGACCTGGAATCATTTATGTGGCCCTACGCTGCACCATTCCTAAGGCCGCAATGTCCTTTTTAAGATATGGTGACCAAACCTGCACACAATGTTCTAGGTGAGGTCTCACTAAGGAATTATATAATCTTAGCATTACCTCCCTTGACTTAAGCATCAACATATACATCAAGGTCTTTCTCATAATCACCTTATTTCAGTAGGACCTATAAAATACCTGTTTACCTCACCCACCCAAAGATGGCACCTTTTTCCAAGTTTTGAAGATCCTATTACAAATGGCCTTATTTTTTTAATAATTATACCTCTACATCCTGGAATGGGAATAATGTTAAATAAGAGTAAAAATATCAAAATGTACTTGATCTGTGTAAATTTTTCATTTTTTATTATGTCATTTTCTTCTTGTATTAATATTTGGACGCCCCCCCCCCCGCTTTGTGGGATGCAGTGGTAGTGGCCGTGCGCCAAACTCACACTCGATATCCAGGTACATGCTCTTCTGGTGGCCCCCGATCCTGCTGAGGGCCTCGCAGTCGAAGCGGCCCCAGTCGGAGAGGTGGACCCCGGTGATAGTCAGCGTGGACTTCCCCCGATGCCCGTGCACCTCAAAACGTCCATCTTTGCTCTGCGTGAGTTACGGGGGTATGAGGCCAGCTGGTCATTACGCTGGACCGTATGAAGATTCAGGATTTTTCATTTGCTTTTTGTACATCAGTACACAGGAATTCACACTCGCCGCATCCAATCAGGAACATGTCACAGGATTAGACAGCACAAATCAAGGGTACTTCCCAAACATCAACGTATATCAACATATATCAATGAGCTTCAGAGTTATACACAGTATTTATGAAATAAATAGAAGAAATGGCTGATTAATGTATAAATACATGAAATGCATTTAAGATAAAGTAAATGACAGAAACAGAGGATATGGCACAGTAATTATAAATATATAAAATAAGAGAAGTAAATGTGCAGTGTCGCCTTCTGCTTGGAGGTTTGAGTACCATGACTCTGTCTGGTAAAGTACACAGAGTATATCTGGAGGTTGGAGTATCATTGCACTCTATTGAGTAGCTGGATTACAGAGGGTAGACACTGTCCTGATGCATTGCATGTGTTCCACAGCCCTTTGCAGTGATCTCCTCTCCTCTTCTGTGGTGTTTCCCTACCAGGCTGTGATCACTGTCTCCTGGCTGCAGCTGACCTTTTATAACAGCTGGATACATTCTATACAATTTCAGTTCGACTCAACTGACACCGTGAGTCTTTAAATAAGGGTTGATATTGAATTCTTTCCCCATTCCTCAGTTTAAAGTTCATTGACTGGTTAAAATGAGAGCCACCTATGGAGTCTATAGATAAACGTGTGTCCATAAATGGACAGGAAATGGTCTTTGTTTTGAATTAGGTTTGACCTATGGCCAGTTCAGAGGTTTCTTTCTGCTGTACTCATGAGATTAAACTATCAAAACCAGTCCAGTTAATGACAATATATAACCATATACAACTATATACAAGTCAATAAAAAGTAAAAATAAACTTTTATTCCATTTTTACAAGACCATTTTAACATTTATTTCTGAGTTTAAAATCAGGTATGAATTATTTATTTTCAGTGTACGCAAAAACCTCCTGATTTATAATTATAATTATTGTTTATTTTATATAATCTAATCCTTTTTGCTTCCACGATTTGATTTTCTTAGATAATGTACGATTGCTAAGCAGGAAAAACTGCAGGAAATGAGTGTCAGTAAAAGTCACGATCCTGACTACCTGTCCCCATTAGGAAAAATGCTCATGATTTGTCTATATTTGTCTATATATAGTAATGTTTTTGCGAGGTACAGATCACGTGGGAGACAAAGTGGGAACTCGGTGATTGGAGAGATCTTAGGTCGGGATGATTTCCGCAGCTCTGGATAAGAAATGTCGGGCATGCAAATAAATGCCAGTGCACTTTAAGCTCTTCCCCCCTCCACTCTTAGGCAGCAGTCTGCCCTGTCGAGGGCCAGATGTCACTGTAGGAGAGGCCAGCGTGTCTAATATTAATTGAGCCAATCAGTGATAAGAGGATAATGACTCGTGGGAGTGACTCTCTGCCTTTGGATCACAGAGGGATCCAGTACAGATGTGTCCCAATCTGTGGGAAACGCCATTAACAGGAATGCCAATCTCAGAGGCACTTTCTATTCTAGTAAGTTGTTTATTCAGCATACCAGACCGAGGAGATGCAAGCGAAACCCCCCTGATAAACCAAGCAGGTGCACTCATCCTTCTCCTCTTCGTAATTTCTTCAATGTCTCTCTCTTTGTATTTCCTACAATGCACTGAAATTACATAATACATTCTGGGTCCTTACAGATCCTCTATTCTGATAGGATTTATTTAGTACATTATTCCCAAAGATGAAATACGTTCTCTTGTTTTGGGATAAACATGCAGTCATAAAAAAATACATATAAATAAAAAATAAAATCACTCCACCATAGCTGTTGGCCTTGGGTATCTCAGGCAAAACATCAGAAAGTTTGCAGGTACATTAAGTGCTTTGAGCTCTAGAGAGTACTGGGAAACCGGCCTGCCTAGTTAGCCAGGTAATGAACAGCATTCTCCTAATATTACTGTGGCTCCACGAGAATGAGATAGTGTGCTTGTGTTTCTGATCCTCAATAAGTTATTTTGAAAAAGGAAAATGTTAAAGCATTTCCCAGCCAGTACTTTTTTAATGTATTAATACTTTTCCTATGGACATATTGACAATGACAGTGAAGGCTAGTCTACAGTAGGAAATATATTCAGGAATACTCCACAGTACTACACAGATGGGGGAGCCAAAATCAGATGCCCGATTTCTTTTCCCTTGGCAGAATCAATGAAAGAACCGTATGTTTAAAAATATTTTTTTTTGGTATGACAGGCCATGGTGAGAGACACCCCCCGCTTCCACATCCACACTAATCTCACTTTGTGGATGTCTTTGTTTATGACCATTTCTGACAGCAGTGTGTGCGCATTTTGGTGGAAGGGGGTGACTCGGGCCACGGCCACAGTGACACCATTTTAATTGTGCAACGCAGGTGACCTTTCTGTAGCCGACAGATCCAAAACAAGAGAAGTGCTAATTAACTCCGCTCTTTAATTTATCTATGAGCGCCGATGCCAGCCAGCTTGGATTTATTTTCAGTCGGGCATCTGACTGGACGACTCTCACAGACTGACCTCATTATTTCAGGCATTATAATGACTCGCCAAGATGCCACTGGTCCACCTCACCTTGTTTTGTCGTCAGGCTTCTCATCAAGCTGCATTACATTTTATGTTTCTTAACAACCAACATTTTTAAAAATTTCAATGGACCTTTCAGACACACGCTGGCCTACGTATATTTGTAATATTTTTTTGGATGTCTGCTCGACCAGGCCATTTGCTGTCCGTCATAACACGTACATATATTTAGATTACATTTACTGCAAAGGCGACAGGAAGACCCTTAATCAAAAACAAAGACCAAAAAAACAATGGGGCAGCTTCACAGTACTATAGGAGAAGAGGTCTGTATCATCTACCAAAAAAGGTCCTGTCATTGTTTTGCTTGAATAAATTTCTTTTCAAAGTGCACGGCACTTACACAGGAGGTTCTAATAATCTTTCAGAGCAGATTAAACCAGCCATGCATCCATTTTTCAGCATTTGTAAAATTATGTTGGATAATTTGAGGAACATTGTGGGAAAGACCATGTGATATGTAACAGAAATACTGCCCAACTTAATATAATATCTATATCATGGGCAGGGCTGTTATTCCGTGAGATTCGGAATGTCATAATTGTCTCCACGGTGACATGGTTGGGGTACCTTGAAACCGTCCACGAAGCTCTCGCCATCGCTGGCCCTCCTCCAGGAGATGGCAGGGGTTGGCTCACCCTCTGCTGTGCAGGAGATCATGGCAGCACTACCCTCAACGGCTGAGATGTTCTGGAGCTCGGTGATGTGGGGCTGGACTGAGGAACACCATGGGGGGGAGGGGGAGTCACCATCTGCTAAAGCAGTGTTTCTCATCCCGGTCTAAAATACTAAAATATTTAAATTTCCTCTGATCAGTGAGGCACAGGGTTTGCTGCCCTCCCCAATACAAACAGACACACGTATGCACAATCGTGTACATGAACCTGGTCACTAGCACATGCTTCTCTGTCTGATGCACTATATCCTGGTACATAGGACTGGCCATTGATCTGCATCTTACTTACCCCTTCCTACTTACACACACACACACACACACACACACACACACACACACACACACACACACACATACACACACACACAGTGGGTACCTCAGTTGTCAAACTCACTCAAATTTCTTGAAAGTCGAACAAACCAGTTTGACCTAGAACTCAAACTGAATATCAGAAGTTGAACTATGAATGCTGACCTAATATAAATAGGACGTGCCAGGAAATGAGTCATACAATGCAATTCTGACTTGACTGCTTTCTTCAGAGAGTGGATGATTAACCAAATAAAGCAGCACATCATTACAGTACCTAGCAATAAATAAACCATTAACTTGCGTGTACTATTAGAGCATTTATGTCATTTATTTAAACTTTATTTTACCAGGTAAACTAACTGAAAACCAGTTTTGACTGCTTTACATGATATTCGGGAGAAACGCATCGGAACTGCCTGAGATACAAATGTCATGTGTGTAACTAAACTCTTCAGCCAATAAGGGCAGCCAATGCTTCTAACCGTAATGCATTGCGTTGGGATCAGAATGCGTTGCTTTAAGCCAGCGCTGTAATCAAGTGGAACGCACCCAATGACCGGACTGGGGAAACAAACTGGTTGACAAGAAACAGCTAATCACATGGGAATCCCGCATGAGGTTAACGAGGGGGTGTGGCACAGGGAAGGAGTGGACGATTGGGGCAGGACAGGGGTAAGGTTGGGATATTTATTTTAGGTGTAACATATTTAGGTGTGTGTGTGTGTATATATACACACACACACACACACACACACACACATTACATATTAATAATATTATCATTATGTTACTCATATCCTTAACCTTGACATCCACATATCATATGTTTACAAAGTGTGTTTTAATAAATTTACATGTGTTTAAATCATGTGAGAGGGGTAATTTAAACCTAAAATCTAAAAATATGTATTCATATGGTGTTTCTCTATCGCGGATTTTCACCTATCGCTGATGGGTCTGGAACATGACCCATGGAACGTGACTTCCGCGATAAGCGGGGGATAACTGTAAATTGTTGAAGAAGCTTGTAATACTGATTCCTGCCAGAGGGGCGTCACTCTGGTATTAACCGGAGGGATGCGGACAGTGGGGGGCTGTGAGCTTTTACAGTCGGGCTGACAGAGACGCACGCGAGAAATCCGAGGTAGGTGAGAGCTCCGGGTCGGTATCTGCCACGTGTTAGAGGTGTGGAACGCGGGAAGGGGGATGTCTGTGAGAGGGGAAGGAGGCCGTGTGCTCAGCAGGCTCTCGACAAAAACCGATTGGCCCAAATTCCAGCCGTTTTCTTTATGGGAAATATGTGATTGTGTCTATGACAAGGGAAGCGCATACAAATCCTCCCAAAACAAAACACTCGTTTCACCTGTTCGATGTTTGTAATTCCGTTTTAAATCAGTTTAAATATCAAGCTGGTCTTATTTATCATCTGTAGCCAGCAGCGATCCAGCCTTGCGTGTCTAGAACGTTCTTTTTCTTCACCCGCAGTTTTCTGTCTGTCTTTTGAAGTTGGAGGGCAGAGCAGTGATGCTGGAGTTCATAAACCTCAGCGGGAGGTTTCGCGATACCACCGCTGTATGCTGGCTCATTATGTCCGCCCCCATGCTTCCGTCTTGCAGACTTCGGCAGCCGGAGCCTGGTTTGCTCCTGACCCAGCTGCAGTGCTGCAAAGCTCCGACCCATACGTTGCCGTTTTGTTAGATATACTGAGATCATTCAGCCAATAAATATACTTTACTTATTCCTCTGAAGGAAATTTTGTATAAAATGTCACACCACATTATTCCAGTTTTGGGATGGTGGGTGGAAAGCCCTAGAGGCATGGGGGTGGAGCTCTGGCAGAAGCCTCTTTGAATATTCAGAACTGCCCTCTCATTCTGGCCTAAAACCTTCCCACTTGAAAACTGCTGGCCAAATGTGACTCCCTGGAATGGGATTAAATCCAATGGACAGGGGTGGGGTCAAAGGGACACTGGCCCCAGATGAAAGTTGATTGACCCCTGGAGGGCCCCCTCTCCTGTCACTCACAGATTTAGAACCTATCATTGCCTTATGATTAGATACGCCCCTCTGTATGAATTACAGTATGGCGCCTCGTACGCCCCCCACTTTACAAAATCCTAGAACCCCATCCTGCTGCCCTTGCCAACAGAGGGGACGTTTAGCGCCCTTTTAGGGTCTCAGTAAGCTGAGAGCTCCAAATGAGCAGAGGGTAGAGAGGGACCAGGACGCGGATGTTACCGTAGCGCTTGTATCCTAGCGATAAGCCCCTCGCTGCAGTTGCCCCCCAGTGACTCCAGAGTGCTGCTCACATATCAAGGACAAACAGCACTTATTATGAATAATTAATTGTATCTTTTTTTTTCTCCCGTCTTCAACCACATGACTAAAGGAGACGGGCATACATGAATAAAGAATTATAACCAAAAACAGTTTCTACTCCAAAGACGTCTGCTCACAACAAAACACCAAAATGCCACTTAGTGATGCAAAGACTTGAAATAAATTCCCGTGAACAGCCTTCCCTGGGTCATTAAAATGGACACAGAACAACAAAAAAGCAAACAAAACAAATGTGGACTAGAAATCCACCTGTTTGTTTACTTTGTCAATTAACTGTGACACATGTCAGTATTTTCACCTAAATAAGAGTTTGTTTCATTTTGGCAGACCTATAGATTTCTAACACATAAAAATGACTCTTGAGTTAGTGTCAGGCTTGGCGTTCTATACCTAATGATTTTATTTTACCGTAAATGTTACCACTGATGCCTCTTAAATGAGAGGAAGCTCATTTCGCTATGGGCTCATCTCTAGTATAATTAGTGTCCACTTATGTGATCATCAGCACAGTACACATATGCATATGCAGTCATAAAGACAACATAGTTATGGTTTAAAAGGCTGTGGGGGAATGTTCAACCATCACCTCCACAAGAGGGGTTGTAACTTTCTGGTACTTTCCGGACGCTGAAATCCTCCCAAAGCTTTTTGAAGGACCATGCCGTTCTGATTCATGCACCAGCAAGCAGCATGTGATGCGGGTCACACTGTGGGCAGGGCGCCAGCCCATCACGGGGCATCCTGAGGAACTCGTTTGAACGTAGCATGTGGAAACCAAATGAAAAGAAATATTGCCTGAGGATTTACGTGAGAGAGGAGCTCAGGAAAACAGGGTGAAAATACAGCTCTGGAAAAAATGAAGAGACCATAGCAAAATGTTCAGTTTCTCTCATTTCTCAGTTCATGGGTATGCGTCCGTGTGAAATATACTTCTTTTTTGCAAACTCCAGCCTGGCTTTTCCTAGTTGCTCACTAGTTCTCCTTCTAGGAGCATGTTATGAATTGCCCTAGCAGTGAACTTCACACCACTTTTGTTTCCCATTTTTTTTGAAGGTCACTTGAGGTCATCCTCTGATTTATGAGGCACTGCCACATAAGATGACGTCATCTCTGTCAGTGAATAGATGCTTCTGACCTCTACCTGGCTAGATTTTGGTTATTCCCAGTGTCTCCTGTTTCACATTATTTTTTTGTAGACTTCTGTCTTA
Source organism: Pollimyrus isidori (assembly GCA_019775955.2). Classification (NCBI taxonomy): domain Eukaryota; kingdom Metazoa; phylum Chordata; class Actinopteri; order Osteoglossiformes; family Mormyridae; genus Pollimyrus; species Pollimyrus isidori. Next base: position 49,871,816 of record JABFDZ020000001.1, read on the forward strand.
GAAGCCTGGAAGCAGCCTGCTTCACAGCGTAGCCCTCTGCCAGCTTAACCAGGATTAAACCCGGAATTAAAAATGCAGATTTTGAAACATATAGAGTGGTCTCAATATGATGCCATAACGGATCACGCAATGCATTTTATGGCTTTCACAGCTGCCATTAGGCTGGGGGGCTGATTGGTTATTTATGCCGCTCTTTATTAATTTTTTAATTGATGTGGGAGGAAAAGCTGTCATTCATTTAACGCAGCTGTGGCTTTAAAATAACTGGGCCTGCTTTGTTGCGTTTGAGATAAGAGACGGCTCGCGTGCGGAGTTTCCAGGCCGCTGGTACACGCCTGTGTGCGTGGGCGACTTTAATGAGCAAGTCTGATCTTCCTAATGGCTTAAAAACCCGCTGTTGTTGTTTGCCTTTGTTTCAGATTTGCATCTTTTTTTAAAACTTGTAACGACTCGATGGCATCTTAATTTCTCACTTGACGCACTCTGCTGGCAACAGATGTCGCGCAGCACTAATGAGGACGGCGGAGCTCCTGGCCCGGAACGGGGAGAAGGTAGAGGTCAGGAGCTGGATCCCTGAACATCTTAGTGCCTAAGCTACCATGTGACAGAAAGAGGGTGACAAAATGAAAACGGATTAGGGTGTGAGTTTCTCAGTATGGTCCTTTAGGAACCTCAGGACAGTCCACATTTTTGCTCCCTCCCTGTACCAGGTATTCGGTATTCCTGATTGGCTGGGAGCAAAAATGTGGACTGTCTGGGGGTCCCAGAGAGCCGAGTTCTGAAACACTGCTAACGCTAGTAATTGAGTCGAAAGAGAGAGGAAACTAGTCTCCTTGTTGTCCTTGGGCCTATGGTCATATATGTGACCCTAAACCTTCAATAGTCTCAAAAGAATGATTCCAACTAGAAGCAGAAGGGGTGAACAGCATATAAAATGTGACCAAAAAAGGGGAGGAGCCCGGTGGGGGGGGAATCAGGACTTTTTCCGCCGGGGAGCGCATTAAATGAAGTGTAGGAC
>JABFDZ020000001.1:49872933-49883035 GCA_019775955.2 Pollimyrus isidori
CACTCCCTCCACCCCCCCCCCCCGTCCTTCCCCCCCCACCCCCCCCCCCCCCCCCCGCCCGGCCCGGCCGGCCCCCCCCCCCAGTCAGGAGTTGTTCCGCGGAGGAGGGACTTAAATTCAGATGAGGACAATCTGGTGGATATGGCAATCTGTTTAATGTTCCCTGAGTCGAAGCACTACTGAGGCAACTTTTTAGGAGCTAATTCCTTTGTGGATGGGTAGTGACTGTGGGAAGGGGGGTTTAAATCTTAGTGGGGGCTGCCAACCAAAATATGGCAGGATGGGAGTCATAAAACCGCAGGTTTTTAAATCCTGGGGAGATACCTGTCGTGTGCCCCCGAGTGGATGAACCTATATCGATCCGCTACCCCTCCCCCTGGCATTCAGAGAGGGTAAATCTGAGACCCCTCCCCCCAGTCATTTTAAATGCATAAGTAACGACCCCAGCTTGGCAGAACGTGGTCAAGAGATACTCTGGAGGAGTTATGGGAGCAGCCCGTGAATGTGGATCCAATGCTCGCAAATAAACGTTTACGATTCTCCTGCTACCGAAGTGTGGACACCTCTGTCCTTTGATACTGTGAAGCTACGGTTACCGCTAAGTTTCCCAGCAAGCACCATAAAACAGAAAACCAGCTGCCTGACAACTTATTAATTTAAATGTACGTTTACGCGGCGGGCTGGGGCTCGCACTTTTGCGGGGATTTTGATGACTGCTGAATAAATCTCAATACATTTACATGAAAATGCGAGGTGCAATCTAAATTATCTACAAAGAAACCAGTGTTTTATGAAAGAATATAATGTAGTTCTTCCCAATAAATAACGTGTCATGCACTATTTAAATAATTTAGTTTTCTGTTGTTTATTTACCAGTTGAAGTCTCACCCCTCACCACCTGCCTGAGTGAGGAGGTATTAAACTATGAATGGAGATTCCCATCCCAGCTTCCTACTGCTTTGTTTTCCTTTCCCAGTTCCTCATACCTCTTCGTGCACATTTCTTAAGCTACCTTCTACACATGCAACTCCTTTTTTTGTATATCGGTGGAGTTGGGGCATTTTTGAGGTGGCTGAGCTCTTATGAACTCCGTTGATGAAGAGGAGCTCTGACCAACAAGCGGGTAAGAGGATCATGACCTAACTGGGCCCTGAGGCAAATGCAATCTGCAGTAGAGCTGCTACTGCAAGATGTTTGCCTGCTTAAATGGGGTTCAGTTGGACACAGAACCTCACAGATAACTCCTGCTGTAGTGCCAAAAAATAGGTTCATGAGTGGCCCTCCCTTCGCATCCGCGTACAGCCAGGGTGGCATATGGCTTGGCAGGTTACAATGCTATAACTGCAAACAGAAGGTTGCTGGTTTGAATCCCAGGACTGACAGAGTGACATTTTGTTGGGCCCTTGAGGGAGGCCCTTCATGCTCCAAGGACTGGCTCAACCTGCTATCTCAGAAAATAAAAAAAGTACACCAATTTGGATAAATCAGCCAGCAAACAAATTAAATGTAATACAGCCATATATTTTGGTCAAACCCTACAGAGCTCTCAAAGGCAGAGGTGAGACTATAGCTTTACTTGAGCTAAACTTGACCTTTTGAAGTACTTTCCAGCTTAGCGCAGGCCTGCCGGATCAGAATGCTTCTCATAGTTGACGGCAAGCTGGGGTATAGGACAAGATACACCGACTTGGGGATTCAAAGAGCCCATAGGAGTCTGTGACCTTCACCATAGGTCATTGTGGACACTTTCCTTTTTTGTGTAATACCTGTGACCTACATAAATTTATAGAAGATGAAAACTAATGTGTCATACTGCATTTCAATCCTCAATCCCATAATCCTTTTCTTAGACTGGGAGTTCCCTAACAAACACTTTATATTGCTTGTGCGTATTGCAAAATGAACTAAAACTTGCAATGGAAGTGTTATAAAACTTTCTCTAAAAACAAAGTGGGGCACTGATTCAATTGCCTCTCATTACTGGGGATTTTTGGTACAATTCCCGTCCCCTGATTTGGAATGTTTGCACATCAACGCACCAGAGAATCACAATGATGCATCATCAGTCCCAGCTACATGGCAGTTTGTTCAAACCTGGTATCTGTATCATGAAGCAAGGTGTTTTTGGTTAGTTAGATAACTTGTTGGATTTAAGATTTACTCAAAAATACAGCTTTGCTCTACAGGCTCCAGACCTGATTTTTTTCTGCCTTTTTCAGGGCACCTAGGCAAAGCTTTACCAAGAAAATCCAAGATCATTCCAATTGCTCTGCAATGCAGGTAATTCAGGGGCCCCAGGCAGCTGTCTATTCTGCATATAGCTAGAGCTGGCCAGCTTGCACATTTTGATTCGATGTATGCAGTTTTATTTATTTTAAAATTATTTTTGAGTATATTTGAGTAATAATTCTTATTTATAAACTGCCCCACGTTTACCTGGCACTAATTGAAATATTTAACACCTTTCCTGCAGGGTGTGTACACCCTGCCCTGTAACTGTACCTCCGTACTCCCAGCCAGTCCCAGACATTGCTGCGCCCCACCAGTGCCAGACTGTGGGCCAGAACCACACCATGACTCATCCGCCGACCGAATGGATCATTTTGTCCTTTGAAAGAGAGCCTGTGTGATGTGCCTCGCATCAGAGCCAGAAGCAGTGATCTGGAGAAGGGAAGATGACTTTTAGATGTTCAGCACAAAGCCGCCTTTTCGGCTGGATTTGTCACACAGAAAGATATTACAGAATGCTGCACATTCCCAGGTGTCCGCTAATATCACATATGCATAATAACACTAATGACACTATTGTTAGCACTACTACGGGCAGTCCCCTGGTTAAGAGTGTCCGACTTACGGACACTCAAACTTACAAAAGGAACAGCCATAAAGCCTATTATATTAAATATTCCCCTCCATGAATCACCACCATCTCGTGGTGGAGGAGTTTGTGCCTCCGTGATCCTAGGAGCACAATGGTCCTAGGTGAGTGGCCAGACCAACTGTGGTTCTCCCATGATGATCAGGATAAAGGAGCGTGTTGCCCCACCCGGATTGGGGAGACCATGGCTTTGCCCTGGGGCCGGACCTCCACCCATGGGGCCGTGCTGGGCATAGCCCAAAAAAATAAGATGGGTCTGGCCTCCGTTGATCGTCCTGGTAGCGGAACACAAGGATACTGGAGGGTTCATGGGAGTTTGCCAAAGCAGTCTACATATGTTATGTGGGAGGAGGCCCTGGAGAGAAAATGTCTCTCAGCTGGCCTGGAGACGGCTTGATATCCCCTGGTGGAGCTGGAGGATTGGATGGTGTTTGGTGAAAGGGAGGTCTGGCCATCCCTGCTTAGACTGCTGCAACTCCACTCTGAGTTAAATAAATGACTCATAATAATGAACACAAACAGAACTTTGTGATGAAAACATTGCACGTCCTCAGGTCAAGGTGCAGTACAGTCTATAATAAATATATAATATATACAAAATATAAATATATACTAGAAACTCAGACATTTAACTGAATGATATAATAATATAACTGAATAATAATAATAATAATAATAATGATGAACTATCAAATTCACATTCTCATTTTTTTGGAATTACAAGATTCAAAGAAAACTTTATTCATATAATTCAACAGAATTTCTTTGGTTTAGGTCAGCACCGAGCAGAGATGCTACCCCTCCTCGCCACATGGCGTATCTGCATAATGTTACTGACCAGCACGTCCTCTTTGGAACAGTGCAGGAACCCTGCATTCAATACAGCTCTGTCCCTCCATTTTCACAGCCTGAGTCAGCCTATTACTCATCTTCTGTCAGAGTCCCTCACACTAACGACGTTATGAAATAAATAAAAAGTAAAACAGAAGCATGGCTCCGGCACGGTGGAGCCGGAACCCGCCAAGCTGCCAGCCTAATGCCAGTTTAATGGCCAGTCCAGGTAACACCGGCAGCCTGGGGTATAAAAACTTGCCTCCCCATCTGTCTCAGTAAATAGTTAGTACGTTGGCCAAAAGGAAGGCGATGCTGTGTAGAAGAGGACCCCCAGCACACACTCACACCCCCACCCTCCTGTGTGGAGGAAGGCCAAGGCTGACCTACCAAAGACGTGCAGGAATAGCTCCTGCTCAGCCATGCCAGCCTTGTTGGAGGCCTTACAGGTGTAGGCCCCCCCATCGTCCTTCTGGATGCTGCGTACGGTCAGCGTGCTCCCCCTGCCTTTCGTGGTGTACTGGTCAGACTCCTCGAGCTGCTTCCCCCTCCTGGGCACAGACACACAAACATACACAGAGGCTTAGGAATCGTCACCATCCCAGGGATACAAGCACAAAGGGGTAGCAACGGCAATCAGGAGATGAGAAGGAATTCAGCAAATGAATCCACATTTCAGTAAGGGGGGCGGGGCTTTAGGGCAAAAGAAAGACAATTGGTGAGTTTTTTTTTTACACTGTCGATTTCTGCCAGTTGGAAGCAGGAGTATGGCTAGCAGGTGGGGACATACAGTACAAAACTCTAAAGAACTTCGGGGGAAGGAAGCTCCTGTATATTCTCTTTTGCGTTCTCCATATACTGTATAGCTAGTGGACCTCATTTCAGCAAAGACAAATGAACTCTGCAGGGAGTTGGGAGCCGTGCACAGTCAGAGGTATTCGCTATGGCACAGCAGCAGATGGATATGTAATGAAATTCAAGTGTGCATCATTACAGATGAATCATAAATCAATTACAGTCATATATGCTAATGTCCTCACGCCAGGTGTAGGTGTAATAACATTAAAAACATTAAAAACTCTCTGTGATTTATACAGCAATTGTAATGCTTTTTACATATTTATAAAGATAAGTATCTAATAAACAACAGCCACAAATATGTACAAAATGCTCTATTTGTGTATATTTCCATGTATGCAGTACATTCCATATACTGTAATATATTTTGGGCGTGTACAAAGAAAGCTTTGCAAATGTATGAAAGTTTAAGATGGATCAACTCTCTTTGTAATTAGATGCATCTTGAAAACGTAATTAATTCCTTCGATAGTTAAAGTTGCGTTGTCAGCTTCACACGGACGATTAGGACGGGTCTGATGATGTCAAACGTGCACCATATGCTCGGACAGGTGCAGGAATGTCAGGTGTCCATAATAATTTGGGCTGACATTCCACCGGGACACGGCGGGTCAGGTGTGAGAGTTTCAGGTGGGTACCATATGCTGGAACAGATGTGCTAGTGTCAGAGCCATATCGGGATAAAAATGCACATGCTTTTTCATAGTTCGGTTCTGACCCTAAGATAAGACTGGGAGTGTCGGAGAACACTGGGCTCTCTGCGTTTAAGGTTGAATTATACATGAGGAATATACTGTATGGAGTATCTATTTTAGGAATGATCTGGAAGATTTCCTCCTACATTCTCCACTCACCTGTGCCAGGTGATGTCTGGGTCGGGTGATCCGTATGCCCGGCAGGTGAAAGTCACTGACTCGTGATAATCCGCCGTGGCATTGAAGGACTGCTGTGGCACAGACAGCACTGGTGGTACTGGTAGGCAAGGGGATGAGTGAGAGAGAGAAAGAGAGAGAGAGTGAGATGGTTAGGCCATAAGCTGATCTCCAAAAACAAAACAATAACCCGAAACTAATAAGCGGCAGAGAGACGTGACCCCGCTGCCCCCTACTGTTAAAACACACAAACACCTTCCGCCCAAACAATTTTATAGAACGCCATTTGATAAAATAAACTGCTTGCTCAAAGTGCACTAACACCAGGCCCGCGGATTGTCTTAGGCCCTTGGTCCTGGATCGATGATACTCTGCCCCAGCACCCAACTCAAATCTCGTTGCATTTCCCAGACAAATGGATGTGGCACTGGGAGACTAAGTACTACTCGTGATCTGATCAATAATTAAATGTCATTTCTGAGAATGGCTTCTGTGGGACAGCTGCACATGCCTGATGATGGAATGAGCTTCTAAGTGGCTCCAGCGGCATTCCTGTCTAAGGAACCTTCTGCGGCCAGACAATCACCATCATGCCAACATATAAAATAACATGTGACCTCTTGTATAAAACTGATATAATACACTATACATACACTAGATGGCACCAGTCTAGGGAGGTGGAGTCATGTGACTGTAATCACCCACAATGATTTGTTCGCTTTATATTTAATTCATTTATCTGTATTTTTTTTCTTAATCCAAAGTGACTTACAGTAGAGGGAATGTTTGTTGTTTGAGCCTGCAAGTCGAGCTACATGACAAAGTATCACATTTAAAACATTTTTTAACCTCATCAGTAGAAGTTTAGCACGAAATACTCTGCTCTTTCGCATTCCATAGTCCTGTTAATCCATGCAGGAGATCAGGGTACTTGTCACTGTTTCTGTGAAGTATACTTTTAAATCATAGTGTCACTGAGTGTTAGTGTGTCCATGGTTTGGGGGGTTAAGCTGCATGCCCAGAACATAAACATCACACTGACTCTTTTGAACATGTGAAGGCGAGTAGCACTGTCCTGTCTCCTGAATGGTGTCTTGACACAGGCGGGAAGTGGAAACAGGAAGTGGAAACTAAAAAAATAGGAACAGGAAGTGGAACCAGAAATGAAACTGGGAATTTCTGTGACGCACACACTCAGGGAGTATGAATAGGAAGTGAGCAATGGAATCTGGAAATGGAAACAGGAACAGAAAGTGAGACCAGTAAGTGAAAGGAAGTGTAGACTATGAAGATAATGTATAAAATAGAATATGTTCTGCACAGGCTTCATCCCATTTAACACACTAAGTCCACACTTACACACTACCACTTAGTGCTAGTATTCAAGGGTGTCTTGTCCCACAAATTAGCCAAGCGTAACATGCTTGACATGCACTTTATCCACACTTTAGAAAATACTGCATGGAAGCCATCTTTGGTTTAGTATATAGACCACAATGCACCGCATCAGGGATGATTGATGTTGACACGGAACATGAGGTATTTTGTTGGCTAATCCAATGCATTACATAGCCTGGGATGCAACGAAGGACAAACCCAAACACAACCAACACAAATAACAACATAGTCATAATGTGTTTCTTGTTTACCTCTTCAGATATCAAGCATATCCCATTGGACTCCCTGCACATTGGAGCTCTTTTGTACACTTGAATACTTTGTGTCTTAGGTCAACATATGTCATCAAAGTGTGTAGCATCTCAGTGCACATGCCCATATGTAGGGCAAATAGAATTAAGTCATAGACTTCATTTTGTAGAAAGTGGGAAACCAGAAGTGAAACTGGGAACAGGGAGTGGAGGCAGGAAATGAGAACTGGAAGTGAAAACTGGAAAAGGAAACATGAACAATTTATGAAACCTATGAAAAATGTGGTGCGTATAAATCTAGCAGACGGGCTGTTGGGAGAAACAGGCAGTGAAAGCATAAGATACTGTAGGTATCAGATGATACTTGACAAACTGAAAGTGAGAGAGGAAGATACTGTTTGTTACAGGGGAAATAGGAAGTCAAAGGTGCTGTAAGTTAAAAGGGAAACAGCAAAGCGATGATACAATGAAGGTGTTTTAGCTTACAAGGTAACGAGGAAATTACAGAGGAAGATACTGTGGACTACAGGTGAAAAAGGCAGTGAAAGATAAAGATGCTGCAGTTTAGAGTACTCGGGCTGCACAGAGTAATCCACATAAGCTACATGGAAACAGGTGGAAAATTACAGTATTCATCCATCCTTCCATTTTCCAGACCTGCTTATCCTATGCTGGGTCATGGGGAGCGAAGCCTATCCCGGAGGCTATGGGGATAAAGCAGAGAATAACCCAGGAGCGAGTGCCAACCGGTCATGGGGCACACTCACGGGGCATGCTCACCATTCATGCACACTTATTCACACCTATGCCAACTACAGTTCACTTTAGCATGTAGTACTGTGGGGGGAACCAGAGTCCACTGAAGAAACCCTCACAATTCATGCTGACCAATATCACATTATCTACAAAAACCCACTCATGGCTTGTTAATCAGGCCAGTTCATGCATTAAATTACTTAACATCTGCCTCTGAGATCTTTACCGCCGTATTTCTAACTACATCAATCTTTGAAAACTTCTAGTCTGGCAGTTATATTTTTTAGCACAATTTTGTAGAGCACTAGAACAGTCTAGAAAATTGCCTTCTACGAGCTATTGTATTAAAAAAAATTATAGAGGGATAATTTAGAACAGAAGACTACTTTGTTAAAATGAAATACAAAATTTCATGTAATACACATTTATAAAATTTATACAAAAGTACATGTTTTATTCATATCCTGTTCCTAGTCTGATTTAGGCATTTTATTTAATCAGCTTACACACTGCTCTCTCTCCCTCTGTCTCTCTACAGTTCACATTTGCTACTAAATATCACAACTGTTTACCGCACCGTAATAAAAGCACAATGGTGCTACCTGGTATGTATAGAGGTACTTAAATAGCTAGCCAGATCATGGCAGGTTTCATGGGCAGTCAGATAAATAGGAAAAAGTAATTGAATTGCTCCAGCCTTTCAAAGTTATTCCATAGCTGAGAACAACGACTGAAGTAATTTTTCACAGAGCACCAGAGGTCAGCCTTAGCAAATCCAGTCATGACCATAAGAGTTCGCATTTAGATCTGACCACACCGACTGTGGATGATGCTCGATTAATCTGAATAATTAAATAAAGTAAATTGACAGAACTGTCTTGAGCTTTCGTATCATTACTGTGTTTAGGTGGGGACTTTATCCGATGTTAAGGAATGATTCCTCAACAGAGGTTTTCAGGAGTGCAGATTCATACACAGAAGTTGCTGTTAAGTGTTCAGTATGTTTAAATAAAATCTTGGGCATGATCAGATACAGAAAATAAGATGGTTTAGACATTAACAGTTGCATGAAACAAGTTACTTTAAAACTTCTTAAAGAATCAAGGATAGAGGTAATATTCTGCAAGATGACCACACCTTGAAAAGGTGAGACCAGAACAAGCCGATACAGTGAGCGCCAAAGAACTTGTTCCTTACAGCTAAATAAATCCCCTCATCTTGAACACATTAAGAAAGTGACAAGGATGCTGGTAAAACTAATCACTGGAAGGCTGTGGATGAAGTGGCTCAGTGATGTGCCGACCTTGACTGCCTCGCTGTTACATCCTGAGCTTCTGTGTCCGGATTGCATCACCGGCAGCACACCTGGCTGCCTCGCCACGGCACAGCGTGCTCTGCGCCCCGTCAGCTCTGATCAGCTGCCTCTGTTTCTCCATCTCGCCGCCTCCCGCCAGCCCGCTGGAGCGTGGGAGCGTCACCCCCGCTAACGGCTCCGTGTTCTCCCTTTCCCCCTGCTTGCTCCGTCTGAAGGTATGTGTCTCAGAAGTAACTCGACACTGGCTCAGCAGGTTAGGTTGCTCTGCTCGTGATTTGAAGGTTGCTGGTTCCAATCCCCTGACTGCTAGAGTGATGTCACTGTTTGGCCCTTGATCAAGCCCCTTAGCCCCCACTTATTCCTTGAGATTGTCTGACGAGTGTGTGGCCCTTTGGCTGGGGCGGAGCTTGCCCCCCCCCCCCCTGTACTGCACATGACTGTAGACAAAATAAACCTATTGATATTTTGCTGGTGATTTACAAATGTAATTTAAGGTGGTGGGATTTGTCATAACCAGTGAAATGAGTTGAACTGTCTTTAGCTAGGGGTATGAATAATGTTAACTACCATAATGGTTATCATAGTTAGCTAAATATCCAAAATTATGGTGTTTATCAGATGTTTGTATCGAAAGTGAGTTACATTGTCCAAATACAGCTGCAGCCTAACTGCATCACAACTTGTCTACATGCAGTGCAGTGCTGCAGTATTTGATCAGTCGGTGCGAGTGTCTTTAGATTTCTCATGCGCAGAAGATCTTTCCATGATCTTTGATGATACACATGTTGTCTACCTATTGCCATTATTAAATCTAAATTATTAGATTTGAAAGATTGCAAACAGTTTCTTCATGATCTGGCAAGTGGTAACCCCAACAAAATGATGCCGCCCCGGCGGGGGGGGGGGGGGGGGGGGGGGGGGGGGGGGGGGGGGGGGGGGGGGG
>JABFDZ020000001.1:49886466-49898756 GCA_019775955.2 Pollimyrus isidori
GTTAAACAGGATCTACCTCTCGTAAATCCATGCTGGCTATCCCTCAAAATGTTATTTGAGTCCAGGTAATCTACCATCTATACAGTAAGGGTACAATGTGCGATGCAAAGGTGAGGTACTTGCAATTATTTGCCCTTAAAATAAAGATGGATTGAGAATTAACTTGCTGAATAGGTAGAGATTCAGCCAGATAAGGCGTTTGGCACTGATAAGTGAAAACAAGCAGCTGAACCCCACAGCAATAGCAAAAATCTGTGTATTACACTAGCAAGTCGGAACAAGAATGAGGGGTCCATATCACAGAAGACTTTAAAATCCATAAAACTCATATTTTTAAGCAGATTCTGCCAGCTATAAGCTCATTTGGGTTCCGACAATGTGTAAAATCCAGTAGCATTGATTGGCCGTGTCAAAATCTCTCCCAAAACTTCTAAAAAATATATAACAATTGAATTTTATGTCGTCTTTGCCTACTGTTGCAGGGTTTGACTGTGAAAATCATTATTGTTGTTTTAGGGTACCAATAATGTTCTTGGCGAGGAAAATATGACAAAATAGAATAAAATACTCCCACTCCTCTGAGGATCTTGTACAGTATATTTTTGTGTTACCCTGCTGTAGATATATAAACATCGAGTATGGTGTAAAATCATCATGATTTTTAAAACCTGCCTGGCTCTTTATTTTATTACCTTCATAACCCTATCATCCATAGTATATTACATAACAGTATTTTGTCACGCCTTTGACATAAAATATCTCCCTCCCTCAAAGATGCAAGTGCATACACCAAAGCAGCAAACACTGGGAAAGCACATCAACACAACCTGCAGGAGGACGGTGAGGACCTGGCTGGGAAGAGACCTGGCGAATTGCAGTCGATCCTCGTCTATGATGTCAGCATGGCAACAGAACCCACCAATCAGGGCTGAGTGTCTCTCTTGTTACAGACAGGCAGGGGCAAGTATGTTTTTTCTTGGGCCGTATTCAAAAAGTGACTTTACCCGCACCAACCCCCCCCCCCCACGTTCCTCAGATGTTTCAAACCAAATTAAAAGCTAGTGGGTAGAGTCAGAAGATTATAGCTAATACGGTGGTTAGCACAACTTGATGCTTCAGCATCTCCTAAATAAGAAACACATTAATATAATATTTAGTGTAGCGACTGTTTATGACCAACAGGGGGCCTCGCACAAATACTTGGTTTGAATGTTGCTAAACACCACCACTGAGGACAGGTGTAACTTTGTTGGGTATTATGACTTTAAAACGGTAACTCTGGGTCTGTGAGAGATAACGTGGAACAGCAGATGTCGTTACTCACGCACCCCCTTGGTGCCGCACTCACCGTTCACTACGAGGATGATGTCCCTGAAGTCGATCTCTCCCCTGGCCTCCACACGCGCCTCACAGCGATACACCCCCTCATCCGTCTTGCTCACTTTGTGGATCTGCAGGTTGTTGTTGGCCAGAACCTGAAATCGATCTGCCGGGGTTGGGGGGGGACACAGAGAGATTGGGGGGGTTGGCGCCGGGTGTGGAGGCAGCATCTGCACTGGCGTAGCGTCATGCTGCACTGAGGACCAGTCAACCTGCAGCTGCAGCGTTTATAATCCGATGGTTTAAACAATGATTTGTGATGTTCTGGGTGTGAAAAGCCACCTAAAATGGCCATTTGACACATGAAAGGTTTCGCGAGTTTTGTCATTATTACAAATTTTTAACCAAATGACTTGGTCACGGTTTGTGGACAGGAGGGGAAAGCAGTTAAGTGGCTGAAATGCAACTTGAGAAGTGCCAGCTGGTCTTAGCAGAAGCTCTACATCTGTCCTGAAGACGCTTTTCCCTGTCTGTTTGCCTGTCTGTCTGTTTGTCTATCTACCTGTCAGTCTGCCTGCGTTTGTCTGACTGTCTGTCTGTATGTCAGTCTGTGTATCTAATCTGATGTGGTACATTCAGTTGGTGGTTTGTAGAACATTATTGAGGACGACGTCTTTGCAAAATCTTGCAATTGTGGACAGCTGGTTTAATTGCCCGAGTTACTCAGCTGTCCTCATTACATTTTACTGTTGTCATCCCATGTTTGTTTCACATTGAAGCTGCCCTTTTCACTTTGTGGTGCACAGGTTTCAGTGGGGTTCGCGATGCTGCTCCCTGAGAGCGCAAATGGGCCTTGAGGGCTCGGAGATCAGCGGCACACTCATCTGTTTGCTCAAACAAAAAGATATAGAGATAACAGATTCCACTTTGGGCACAAAGAATGAATAGGCAGCGTGCTTCCTGGAGAGCAGCACATGGGAGAAGAGCAAGGGCAAAGGTGGGGGTGTAGGGGACTGGGAGGAGATTAGGGGGAGGAGAGGAGAGCAGGAGATCGGGAGGAGTGCAGGGGTAGGGGAGAGGAGCAGGGAACTGGCTGGAGAACACAGGCAGGAGAGGAGAGCAAGTAACAAGGAGCTCAGGGGACGAGGAGGATATCAGGATACTAGCAGGACAACTGTAGGAGAACAGAGGCAGGGGAGAAGTGAAGGAGAACAGGAGGAGAACATGGGCAAGGAGAAAAGCAGGAAGTGGAGGTCCTAAAGGAGCCTGGTCTTCATGATATTTCCATCATAAAGCACGCTCCTTGGTACCTAATATCGGCATGTAATATTAGTGCATAACATTGGCGCATTTGCAGGGTGAGTATGAAAGGCGCCCTGTCTGTAGGGATTATCAGGCCGCAATTAGCATCATGAGGTCTGGCACGATAACCATTCATAAGGCATCGTTTGGTAGATGGAAGAAAGGCGTTTACAGGTACATACAAATTACTTAATATAACTCATTTAATTCAGTTGTCAGTATGCGACTTAATGCTGTCTTTCTATTTTTGACGCACACAGGAGGTGTTTATTAATGCAATTTGTGACATGAGATGCCGTGTCTGAATTTGCATAGCATTGTGAATATTCACGTCCCTGGAGATGATGGTGTGTCGTCATGGCAACGTGGATAGGGCGGTCACCTTGGTGGGCAGCAGTGATCTCCATGTTGTTGTAGTACCAGGACACCATGGGCACGGGCGAGCTGGTGACATCACACACCACCTCGGCCACCTCCCCCTGCCGGAACTCCTGGGGTGATGGAACCTCCCGGAAGGTCAGCCTCTCTGTGGCACAGGCATATGGGGGTCAGGCAGACCCTATAACGGCGTCCTCCGACAAGCGGAAGCGGCACAGTCTGCACACGTGCATTATGGACTTGAACCATTTAAATTCCCCATTTTATTTCGGTAGCTTCTGCTAGACAAAACAAAAACACATTAGCATAAATGGTCAGGGAAGCCATCAGCATCGCATTAAAAATTGTGGCTGGCCCATAGGCTCCGGGTGTGACCCCCTGGGACGTTGCATTAGTCTTCTGCAGGCAGGAGGTCCAGGAAAACAACACTAAATAAAAACCACGGGGGTAGGAAATGCGACCGCTTTCTCATGCGTCTTGTCGCTTGCTTATGATGCCGCCGTCGTATGTGGGGGGTGTCCAGGTTTGCCGGGTGTCACTCCCCTCATCGCTTTGCAAAGTTGAGGATGAAATAGCTGGCTGACATTATGGACATGAGAAGGGGAGGGGGGGTGAGATTGCACCGGGATAGGATGGCGCCCTCTTCAGGCTGTTCACCTGTCAGCACGAATAACGGCGGAGCAGCTGAGCCACTGACAGCTGGGTGGGACGCGACAGAGCCATCTACCAGGCCTACCAGCTTCAGCAAGACCACTTCAGGGTGGCTGCTGAGAAGCCTTCACCTAAGAGGGCATTTCCATTAAGCATTAAAATATTCTGCATCGGTAGTAATCTCAGTAGCGGCACCCAAAGTCTTAGCAGTGCACTCACCAGTTACAGACATTCATGTCAGTTACCTGAGTATAAGAATGAGAAAGTTTTTGCCTCTTTAACTAAGAGCGTCACCCTATTTCTTGAAAAGCTCTTGCTGTCTGTGTCGTGTGAAATTTCTATTTATGTACCTTGAAGCCTTTTCTTGTATGGTGTGTGGCTTAGCGGGTTGCGTCTCTGTGCCCGTGATCAGAAGGTTGCTGGATTAAATGTCAGCATTGGTGAAATGATGTCACCATTGGGTGTTTGAACAAGGCCCATGACCTGCAATGGCTCCACGCACTGGCCGGTTCTTCCTCATCAGAAATGTATGTTACTTTGCATATAAGTGTCCCCTACATGAATAGCCCACCTGCCCCCACTAAGAACTCTGATTGTCTTTGGTCTAAAACACCAGTAGACGCCAAAATGAGCTGTAGCTCTCCTTTGTTTTCAACTGCGTTGTTTTCATTCAGTTCCTACAAAAATATGCACACGTGCTTATAATTTAGCCTGCATGGTTGCGATCCTTCTCTTGTGTTTTCTCGACATTTTCATCCAGTGTTTACGTTTGCCCTTTCCATTCGCTTTGAAAGTGCACGGTAATTTAACGTGATAACGTTACACACGGCAACCTCACAGTTCCCTCTCCTTTGTGCGTTCATAAATTCAAAGGGTGTGTTTGTGCGTGCGTGTGTGTGCATGTGCGTGCATGTGCGTGCGTGAGCGTCTCTCTGGAACAGCTGCCGCCTGCCTCGCATCCACATCAAGCCGCTCTCCTGCCGCATCCTGACAAAGCATGGCCGACCTCAATTTGCCGCTCCCTGCAATCGTGGTGTCGTTCTTCGGCAGAGACTGAAAACAAACATGGTCTTTGTCTTGTGCGAGAGGGGGGAAGGGGTAGACAACAAAGATTCAGCAGTCGGGGTTAGCTCAATCGATGAGGTGGATTTTGAGTACAACATAGTGCCGTGTTATGTGAATTCAATTAAGTCACGTGTTGCCTTTATCACATATCTGCCGCTTTTCTGTATCTGGGTCCCTGACCAGGAGAAGCACCAGGACAGACAGACAGATAATCCCTGATAAACAAATAACTCACAAATGCCAACCTAATAACTTCTTACTTCTGTATGAATGAGAATTCCACCCGGGGTCAAAAAGTTATCTTATAAATGAATCAAGTTTTGGGTACATAATAATAAATAATACATTATTTAAAAAAATGTATCATTTTTAAAACATTCTGGTCTATATTAACTAAACATGCATATTTTCTTGGTGATAAAGCACGTGCTTTAATGTAAAGTTTAAAAATTGTAGGAAATGGTGGCTGGTGAAATGAGGTGCCAAATTGGATGGTGGGAGGGATTATTGTGATCTGTCAATCATTTGCTGTCCAATGATGATAACCCCTGAGGGTAGGGCTTTGGAAGACCCGTTCCTTCCATGACCAATCATCAGGAGGAAAAATACTTTAAAGTCTAATTTTAAGAAATTTCCCTTTTGTTCCTTTTGAGATCACAAATACATAGCAAGGCACACACATCTGATTCACTCACATGCACGCCTAAAGGTAATTTGGTATCTCCAATTAGCCTCTGCATGTTTTTGGACTGGTGGGGACTGGAGTACCCAGAAGAAACACTACAATCACAAGGGGAGAACATGCATGAAACCATGGCAGGGGTTCGAACCCTAGCCTCAGAAGGGTGAGAGAATAATGCTAACCAGTGCATCACCATACCACCCCTTCCTTAATTACCAATGGGGGGAATTCAAATTTTAGATGCCATTTCCTGTTAAGTAAGACAATCACATGTCCAACATGGTGATACAGTTAAACGGTCAGTGACCTCTGACATCTGACACAAATCGGGAACACTCACGGTAAATCTCCAGAACCACTGTTGCCTCCCGTGTCTGCCCGCCGGCGTCGGTGGCCTGGCAGCGGTAGATTCCGGCATCTTCCACGTTGGCGTTGTAGATGGTGAGCCGTGACCGCACCCCCTCTGTATGCAGGGCCACGCGTGACGACGACAGTATGCGTTCCCCCTGTGGGTTGTACCACTCCAGGTTGACAGGCTCCCCAATGGCTGGAAGGTGCCGGAAACAGGAGGGTTACGCTGGAGTGTGTACAGGTGTGTGTCTCATGTACGCACCCACCGCAGATTGAAAGCTTTCAGTAAATAATGAATGAGCCCCGCGGTCAAGAAGGTCACGCTGGCCGGCTCAGACACCAGCCACACATATTATCTTTAATGCTCAGCTGTGATGAGCAACATACCATCCGGGCCTCTGGAAATTCAGCCGGTGAATTCTCCTCTGGCCCTTTCTCTGTGAATACACTCCCTAAGCTGGTCCGACCTCTGATTCCGTCTGCTCTGTTTTGTATGACAAGATAACCAAATCTGGATTCAAGCTGGATCTGGCCTGGTGCTTTTGGAGAGGATGACCAGAAGCCCATCCAGTCCTCTCTCTCTCTCTCTCTCTCTCTCTCTCTCGCTCTCTGAATCTCTTTCTCTCCCTCCGTAACTGGGATTATCTCCCAGCTACACGTTCGTCTGGCCTCTGGATCAAGGTTGTGGTCGAACACACACTTATACACAAAAACACAGGCGTGCACATAGGAACCAGGGGGGCGGGCCCCGTACTCCATAATACTTAATTTGCTTTAATTCATCTCCCCCCAAAAATAGACCTCTGCATTTAAATTGTAAAGTAGTGCCTCCCCTATGTCCTTGTGCACTGGCAAACTTCAACACACACAACCACAAGTTACAGTCAGACACGCACAGCCTACATGTCCATGTTTATTAGAATGTCAAGGTCAAAAGTGTACTGTTCTCTAACTTTATACCTAGTCCAGCAGAATGTCTGTTGTTTTATAGAAAAGTGTGTATAGGACACCATTAATCAGTATCCTCAACCTCCAACGTCTTCAGGACTAATTAATTCTGACAGGGTGCCCTGTCTCAGTGCAGTAATTCATGACACAGCCATGTATTTTTGTACATTTGATTTTTAGCTTAATTTTCTTTGTATCCCGCAAATAAATTCTTGCGGAAAGATAAATTCTGATTAATGAGAAATAACAATAATAATTCACTCAAGACAAGGCTTTGGAGATAAAAATCTTTCACAATTAGAGACAATTCTTCCGGGAACAGAGAAATATTGAAAAGGATATTATCCTTGTCTCACCCTGGGTAATGTTTACTATGTATACATGCCCCTCAGCTAATGGGAGTAAAAATTAGCTATGCCTTTATCCCAGTTGTGCTGTCAGCTTCTACCCATCATGCTTTGTGGTAATTGATTCAGCTCTTCTGGGAGGAAGCTGTTGAGATGTGGCATTCCAGAGTCGCTTTGTGTGACCTCATTAACTTTGGCAGTGTAAATGCGGCAAAGAGCGATGTCTGTTTGCGAGAGGGACGCACTGCCGTTTACCGCCACTCCTTCGATTTCCCTTTCGCGGCCGTGCATAAGGTTGGAGTCTGGGGGGGAGGAGGGGCACCCCCTTGGAAATCCTGCAGTAACAGGTGTGTCAGGTTCCAGGAAACGGTGAGGGGTTTCAGCTGTGACTAATTAGCGATAATGCTTAATGATGTTGACATTACTTGGAAGCTGCTCACCGAAGACTGGAAAGATTAATGTCCCATTCTCGAAATAGACGCGTCGGAAATTTCCAGAACGTATCGTCGGCCCTTAAAAGCACTTTTTTTGGCGTCAAAAAGGCGGCGCGTCAGAAAGAATATTTACTGCACATGAGTGTGTTAATTCGCATAGACAGGAATATTAATGAATGTTTTACCTGGGCTCTGACAGTATATTTATCGGTTATATTTGCAGAGCATGATGGTCCTCTGGTGTACCGAGGGTTCAGTGGATATCTTTATACACGCTCTGACTGCCATGCAGAGGTGGAAGTCCTGCTGCTTTTGCTGTCACCTTGTGTGCCAAAAACACCTCTCCAAGGACATTGTCTCGCCCAGGGATGTCCGAGCAAGAAGACCAACAATGTCATGCGTTCTTCGGGCATTCCAGCAGAGGGCGCTCCAGCACCCCGTGGACGAACAGCTCCAGCGGCAAGCCCTAGGAGTTTGGACCCAGTGCTTTTGGAAGTTCAGGGCTGGGGGGTGAGTGTGTGTGCGTGTGGGGAGGGTAGAACACAACTAGCGACCTGTCAACCAGGTCGTCGTACCGATTTAGCACTCCGGGTGCTGCCGTGTGTCTGTTTACGCAAACTGTCTCCTATGAGACGTTTCTGGGGATCCCGTCATGAGGGCGGATCACGCCGCAGGAGGCCGTTGTTGTTTTTTTAGCTATTCGGGGAACGTATCCTCTCATTTACATGCAGTGACTTAAGTAACCGGGAAAAATGATGTGTACACTGCAGGAGACTTGAACTAGTCACTCCAGCTTTCATCTCTCTCTCTCTCTCTCTCTCTCTCTCTCTCTCTCTCTCTCCCCCTCTCTGCAAATATTCCCAGGTCTTCCATAATCATCCCGGGGCTTGTGGGTTTGTCTCTGAGGGACTATTATATGGAACATGTGAGAGTCACATGGAGACAGTTAGCGTGAAAGCTGCTGCCTGTGAATCATAGTCTAAACCGCACTGCAGGTCTGGGTACAGGAGGCCCAGCCCTGAGGGAAGGCACTTAGCATCCCTCAGGGATACAGTGGCTCCGTCTCCGAGGCGATGTCGGCGCACGATGGCCGCTGCCACATCGGGGGAGGGGGGGCGTGCGCTAGTGAGGGCCTTCCCAGGAGTCATTCTCTCATTTTCAACAGGCCCCCGTGCGTGCTAATTGCCAGCTGGCGCCACGGGAGCCCGTCTCGATGGCGCACAGCTGGCTCTCGTCCGGAGATTACCAGACATGCTAGGGCGCTGGGCTCTTCTCGAGAAGTGTCCGTTCCTCTCACAGTGGCGGTGCGGGGCTGGACCACAATGGCTAACACTTCACAAAGATCCCCAAATGGACCAGATGGAACCAGTACCGAGAATTCTGGTTTCTGATCCATCGCGTTCCCCCTCGGTGGGGGGTGGTGGTGAGGGTGGTAGGAGACAGAATCAGGGCTCTGTGCAGGGGCAAACGGGGATGGATCAGAGCTGTATGCAAGGGGGAAGTGGGCAGAGTCATTGTAACTTGTCAGGAAAGGGGCAGGGTCAAGGGAAAGAACCAATGACGTGCAGCCAGCCTTACATGGAAATGATGACTAGAAGCAAGCTGGAATGAGGCTGAATCCAAACTACAGGCAGCTGGAGACGGGTAATGCTAATAGCTTTAAAAGCTCATAATGGCCCTTGCCTGCCTGCTCACTGGAGTCAGGGCTGCTGTCTCGTGGCATCCTACAGGTAACAGTGGAGGCGACGAATGTAAAACAGCACGGAAGGCTGAGTTTGCAGTAACAAAGGCAACGCCTTGCCCACCCCCGCCCCCCCCACCACCACTAACTCGGCACATTCGCATGCTGGAGGTTCCACTCCCTGCTGGCTGCAGCTGCACCTTTTCGGAGAGATTGTGCCAAAGGAAAACAAACAGGTGGGACGTGTGAGTGATGGGAAGTCTCCCCCTAGGGGGGGTGGGGGCATCTCAGCCTTATTGTTTATTCCAGCATTAGCATAAGTGGCATAAGCCTGCAGCGTTCATCCTTGCTGCTACTGGAGCCTCTTTTCCAGTTAGACTTCTTCACCCCTGACCCCACCCATCCGAGGTCAAGGTGGCCCTTCCCAAAATCCCTCATATATGCCAGTAGCTCTGTCCCACATACTTTCCATTCCACCACCACCTGTGTGCCCACCCTCTCTCTATTTCTGTGACCTTAGTACCACCCCCCCACCACCAATATGTGGTCACGCTCCAATTTTTTGTCAGACATCACTTACAGGCTTACTTAGCTCCACCCCTTTGCTATTTCATAAAGCTTGGGCCCAACCCTTACTTGAGCTCCACCCACGGACTGCTATTATCACCCAAAGGTATACTTAGCCCCTCCCCATGGCTGCTATATGTACTCCCATGGCTCCTCCCCCCACTCCTTATATGTACGTACAAATTTGCTTTAGTACTCCTTGCTGCTAAGAGAGCTGGAAGACTGACGCAGAGTGATATCGCACAGAAAGTCCCCCTGGTCTCGACACACACATGCTCTGCCTAAAATCTCTCACAACAACAAGCGATAACAGATGCTCAGCAGCTTTTATTTTTTTTACTGGGAATAGTGGTCCCTCGGTGAGCCATGGAAACCAGTATCATTATTCTGTCCTTCTGCTTCATCTGCGCTTGAATAAGAGAGGGCTGCACCAGTCACCCACACCAGTCAGAAAGAAGCATGATATTTACACAATCCGGCCACAAATGCACTAGTCTTACTAGAACTGTCTTTCCATTGGGGGCAATTATATTTGTGTGTATGCTTACCGGTGCAGGTGAAGAATTTGGATTCTCCAACGCTGAGCTCCACCTTATTCAGAGAGATGGACACCTGAAGGACAGCTGGGTGGAGAAAGGGAGGGGTCAGAGGTCAGGGGGCGTGGTCAAGGCAAGATCTTGACATTAATAAAAAAACAATGTCCATGCAAAATAAGCCAAGTCCCCAGAGGAGATACAAGTCCTTTTTCGGGATGTCACATCCATCTCGTAATAAGAGCGGGGTTTAGAAACAACCTTTGATCTTCCCTGTCATGAAGCTCTTGATTATTTTGGCCCAGTCTTTCATTACTCTACCCCTTTTACATAATTCTCCATTCAAAATACCTTCTGGAAAAAAAAAAACTGGATAGCACAGAAATAAAGATAAGAAATGAAAAAAAAAAATCTCTGAGACCAGGGTTTATTTGTTTAGCTGCACAATTGATCCACAAAGGTCAAAACTAATGGCTCAGTGAAAACAATAAACATACAAATACATTTATACATTTTCTCAGACAACATGTCCATCTGGAGCACTGCCTGTATATTAGTGGCAATTGTGTTGCTTTAACAAGTAATTTCCTCCCGCCCAGAACTTATTATTATGTTATTCTTGTGACGGCTGAAAATATTTCCCTTTGGACTAGGGTGAGGAGAAATGTAAAGTGATTTATGATTGACAAGAAGATATAAGTGCACACAAACAGAGCTTAACATATTTGCACACACAGGCAGTCACACAACTTATAGGTATGAAAATGGGATGACAACATTAGGTGCAACGTCAGCTTACTGCCAAAAGAGGGCAATTATGTTCTGCCCTGAAAAAACCACACATATGTATGAGCTTTAGGCCAATAGAAACACTTATAATAGAATATAATTCTGTTTCCTGATCTAGTTTTTCATATGGACAGTGAGACATGTGATGAGTCACCACTTGATGATGGTTTGTTGGCTTTGTTTGCAAGTTGGCATATGACTTTGCACCATCGTGGTCCTGATCAGGGATGATTCTAGGCTTTTTGAAAATGGGGGTATAAGACGACCCTTAATTAATGCAGAAAGGCCATTCTTATCATTAGAAAATGATATGTATTGGATTGGTGATTGACAGGGGAGGGGGCATTCCAGGAACCAATCAGCTTTCAGATAGGACCAGTTCCCCTGTGGCTCTTCGCCATATACACCCCTGGTCCTGGTCTGTTCTTGGCTCGGTCTGTATTTGTGCGTTTATATGCCACACTCTCCCTCCATGTCGAAAGAGATCTCTGCCCAGTGCACCCCCACAAACCCTGAAGTTTAGCAGGGTCAGTATCTAACCACGACTGACGGCTGCTATGGGCATGCATGTGCATTTGTGTTAATGTGTGCATTTGTGTGATGATAAAACATGCCATATTGGCATCCCACCCCGTAGAGGCAGAATGCTGCCTGGGTTGTAGCCCCCCGCCCCTAGCCCCCTGCCTTATGCCTCTGGGACAGACCTCTGAACTCCAACCATCCGGCCTGTCAATCAGCACAGTTGGAGGGGACACCAAATTGCTCATACAATGAAAATCAATTCATTATAAATGTAATATGAGAGGAACAGGACTTGTTGCATATGCATTACTGTGATGGGGTGGAGCCAAAAGAAAAAAAAAATCAAATCTAATTAATATGAATTTCCCCCTGTTAATCTTTATGGGCATCGTCTTCATATTCTGGTTGGATTCAGCTCTGATGAATAAATGCCCATGTAAGCAGGAAATGGGAACACATCAGGCATTCAGAGGGAAGTGTGAGTTCGGGTCCGTTATAAACAATTCACAGCAGTGCCGCGTATTGAAAGATATGGACCAGAACCTAATGGATCTGTAGTGGGGCATAAAGATATGGATGGTTTCTGCTTGCCCATGTGGCCGGTGGCTGTCTGACGTCAGGAAGACACAGCACCCCCACCCCCCCCCCCCCCCCCCCCCCCCCCCCCCCCCCCAAAACAAATAACCAAGAAAACAACCGAAGAAAAAAGCAAGAGAAAAA
>JABFDZ020000001.1:49898856-49917335 GCA_019775955.2 Pollimyrus isidori
CCCAAACCTCCACGCGAAGAAAATATGTCTCAATAAAAAGCCCATTATCAATCAGGCTTATCCAAGACGACTTCTCAGGCAGCCTCGGTGTCATGGACACATGATTAGGGTGGAGCATATGCACCCGGGGGAAGGGGGGTGTGGTACTGAAACAGACTCTGGCCTGGTACAGAGCATGAGATCTTGCTCACTACTTTTCACATTTGATCCTGCACAGGAGCAGAACCGGAACCTGTCAAAGTTGCCACTTGAGATGACCTCCGTTTAACGAGCTGCAGCATGTGTTTATGCTTATGAGAGTTTAACTTACACAAAATAGTACTAAAGGCAGAATGAAAAATCCATACGGAATGAAAAATTATTGCTTCCAAGAGCTAACCAATCAGATTGCCGAGGAGATGGGTCCATGCAACTAGAGGAGGTGGGACCAGGACATCTGATTGGTTGGTTGCTTATAGAGGGATGTCTGTCTATCTATCTATCTATCTGTCTGTCTGTCTGTCTGTCTGTCTGTCTAAAGGGTTGGGTTTGTTATTTCTGAGGCCCCCACAAAGTGTATTGAATTTTTGTGGCCAACAGGGGGCCAAACCTCCACGCTGACTACACATGGCATCATTTGCAGCACTAGCCACCGAATGCGGCATCTTACACCAGCAATGGCATGAATAAGTAACCAGACCGCTGGCAGATCAGAGTACAGCCGCGCTGTCACTCTGGGTTCAGGAACCGGTTAAGCACCCTGTCCCCCTCAGCACCCCGGAGTGCCAGAGGGCTGTCCCCTAGGACCTGTAGCTGCTGGATCGCCTTCACCCCACTCCCAGCATGCACTACAGGGGCCATGGGCCGCGGGCGATGCCTGCGGCTTTCCCAGGTTCTCTCAGAAGTCACAGATAATTATAGACCGTGCTGTCCGGCCGCTGGGTGCATGACTTGCGTTTAGTTCATTAGAGCTAAAATATGTGCTCCATGAGCATATATTTGTCGGAAAGCTCTGCAGCTTGTGTTCCATCCATTTGTAGCTGTTCATGCTTAATTAGATGGCTGCTGAATGTTGGGATGTATTTCCGAATTTTCTCCAAGCACGCTGTTGGTAAACAAGCTCTGATGTAACCTTGGGCTTCATGGCCAAGGGGCGAGTGGTTGCTGGTGCGCCAACCACTTCCTCATAAATGGGCGTGGGGCTCCAGAAGAGGGTCACATACATACTGGGGTCCAGAGGCTGACGAGCCTCTCCTCAGAACACCGAGAACATCAAATCCGTTTGTTTATCTAGCGAAGCACTTTCTCACTGAGCTTGCCAGTGAGAATTCAAAAGACATAGGCAGCGACATTTTAGAGAAATGCTGTCTGACTTTTTTGACTGTGGTCCCAGAAACAACAAACCCACTCCTGTGTGCTCCTGCATATGATCCAGCAGCAATGAAAGAAACACGTGTAGATTAGCATTAGCGACGTGCCCCATGCTTCCTGAGACTGGCTCACATTGATCATGAATGTATCATCAGTTATTGATGGACTGATGCGCGAGCTGATGGCAGGGAATACTTTTGTGAGAGGAAGAATACAGGCCAGACCATGTAGCCAACAGCATGAAGGATAAGGTCAGCATGTTGAGTGACCATACTGTTCTTTTTTTGTTTTTTAGTTTTAACCGCTGACAGTCACCTAACTCAGATGGATCTGCCAAAACAACCTCTTGGGGAGATACTATTCACAGAGACATTGGCAGAGCAGGAAAGTGAAAAAAACATGCAACTAGCTAATCAGAGGGTTAAGGAAAGGTGACCGTTGGTGACTGACAGGGATGACAAGTGCAACGGCCTCAGTGCTGTGCTCTGTCCAAGATGCCCTGAGCGATGATGTAATTCAGTGCCAACCACGGTCGGTGACCAGTGATGGATGCAAGGAGAGGTTGCAATGGGGGACTGTCTGGATGGGAAGAAGAGCAGAAGGCTGGCAGAGGTCTGGACCAGCCGTAGCTGGCTGGCGAGGCACGGACAGCGGGAAGATGGAGTAGCCAGATGGAGGAGCATGAGCCCTGGGCGAGCAATTTGCCGCTAGCGTTGGAATGAAATTATTTCAGATCGACTTAATTAAAATGAATCCTGCTAAAATCGGCCTGAAAGCCCCCGCAGTGGTGCTCATGTTAACCAGTTACCTGTAGCTACACGCATTACACCGTTTACCGTAAACATGGCGTCGTCGCGGGAACCACTCATTCGCCAATCACGGCGTAATGAAGGAGGCCTCCCCTTGCCAATCTGGATTATACCAAAATGTCATTATCCTCAAGTGATTGACTCAGTGTGATCTGCTGATTAATTAAACGTTTCGCTCAGGATCTGAAGTATCAGGGCTTGTCATCAGCTCATTAAAGTTTCCATCTCAAAATGTCATATAAAACACAGAAAAATCTCACTAAACATGTCAGTATTTTTTGTTTGGCGTACGATTAGATGGTGTATTGACTCCTTTGGTGTGCATAGCTAAAATATTTCAGTTTAAATAAGATGTTTATAAGGAATTCATGAAGACGTGCGTTTAAGGTACATCTCTACTTTAAAGAGTGTCTCCTCCCCACATAAAGCTGGAATCTCAAGTTCCTGCAGTCTGTTTTTGCTGGTATGGGAGACATCTGATCCTGCACGAATGACTCATTCAGGATTTTCTCTCCAGATTCCCTCAGGTCCTCCAGTAAGCCTCAGCTAGACAGAAAGCAGTGCCCAGCCAACTGCCGTACCTGCAGTGTCACCTCCTGAGACTGTCATGCTATACCAAGTTCTATAATATGTAAATACTTAGCACAAACTCTGTGTGGCCCGCTTTGCAATGCGACACATCCTGCAGGAATACTTTCACTCATCTCACACTTCCATGCTCTATGAAATATTTTACGCTTTGGCTACCTAATCTGGAAATCTGGATAAACACCAGATATCTACAAAAAGGCCCTGATTTAGCGAAAAACATCCCCTTCCAAACTTTTCGAATTATTGATTTTCTAGAAGCTGTAAGACTATAGAAAAAATATAAAGATCCAAATCCATACATTTTTTTGTCGAGATGTATCAATACATCGTTGATCACTTAACATACAAGAGGTGTTATCATATTACAGTAGAATTTTCTACAATATATTTTACACAAAAAAAAATAATTATGTTTTGTTTTGACAAGGGACACCACAGAGATATTTATTTTTTGCGAGAATATAGACTCAGAACATCATTACTATGAAGCACTGCTATGGACAACCTCTGTCTGTCGGGACACTGCCTCCTGAAGCTCTCTACCCAGATTCCCTCAGTTACTCTGTGACATTGAAAGTCCCCCAAGAGAAATATGGTGATTTTTAATGACAGCTAAATACAACATCGTGGAAACCTTTTTGCAAACCGTGGCATTTCTCACTGGGGGGGGGGGGGGGGGGTTAGTGGTAGTGCCCCTGAATCCTCCAAGGTAAGCCATCCTGATCCTGGGGAGTGTCCCATAACAAGCCTGCATTCAGCTATATAAAGTGTCATATAAAAGGTTAAATCTTATTCAGTTTGCTTTATATTCCTCAGCCTATTTGCAACCAAGGACACCAGAAATAAGATGTTAAAGTGAGATCAGGTCAGTCGTATTTGCAATATCGTGTTTATAGTGTGTTTTATTTTGGAAATACTCACTGTCCCTGAAGGTACTATAAGGGATTGCTGCCCAAACAAACACACTTTTCTAATTAGGGGAGATTTCAGTGGAAGAACCTTTAATTAGTATCAAAATGAAAGCCCGTCTTTCATCAATTCCATTTCTCGTTCTTTCTCTCAGCCTCCACCATCCTTCCAAGACGAGCTCATTAAACCGAGGGATGGTGCGTCATTCTTTGGGAGAGAAATGGCTACTTTGGCCACCTGGACCTACTGTGCTCTGGTGATGTGTTTCAGCACCACGGACAGCGGTGTGAGGCGCCGTCTTACTCATCCGATAACACCGGAACTAGAGCTCACTCTCCCTCCCTCTCCCTTTCCTCTCTTTGTTGTCTCCAGGGCTCTGCTCATCAGAGCGTCTCCTCAGGTGGAGGAAGGAACTGCAAGTGGACATGGGATGACTTAGTGACAGAGCTGAAAGAGCAACAGAAACGACTCACTCAGTCCAGCCCGTGTGTTGCTCATACAATCAAAACGAATGACCAATGCATTATTAACTGTAGATCTATTCAGATACATTCAACAACTCAACTGCCTTTGATCACTGAACATGTACCTCTATGTCCACATTCATCCTGAATGGAGCTTTTAACATTACTCATAGTATTTCTAACTGCCTCAATTTCAGAGGCAATTAAAGCTCTAATGACAACATTCCTAATAGTGTTATTAGAGGAACTGTTAGTTATTGTCTCATTACTGTGGTATTAAACAGGGTAAACATAATTCAGTGGGGTCTAATTATTTGAGCGTGAATTTTTGTCTGGGTGCCCGAGAAAGAGATACAATAAAAATGGCAGTGACCTTTGAAAATGAATGCGGGCGACTGGGGGATAGAGTCTGTCTCTAGAGTAGCTGCAGTCATTCATCCACTCCCTCGGTCCTCGTCACTGCATCTATTATTGGGTCCCCTTGTTGTGTCTGAGGCCCCTTGATGTCAGACCATGAACAGCCACAAGGGTCTAGCAAATGTGAACACTCTGTACATTTTTTTTTTCTGTATTCCTCTTTACCCAAAGGTCTTCTGAAAACTGGAAACTATTTCACCCGAACAGATCAAAGAAGGACCAGGCATCATTTATCCTGAGAAAAACAGTCATGTGACTGGCTACTGTCTTTCCTATGGGCAGATTTTATGGACACATAAATCTGTTAACTGTTATCAGTCAATGCCTCAGATTCTCAAAATCAGAAAGAACTTCAGCAAACTCTACTTAGCCGTAAAATCATGGGACACACAGCAGCACTGAAGCTGTGAATGGCATCCTTAGCCATTTTTCATTCTGGTTACTGAGCCATACAATTATGTCGTAAGCCTACTTTTGTCTTCTTTTGCAGTGTTCTTTGTCTAAGTTCTTTGTCTGCTTGAGTTTTGCTTAAATTAACCAAAAATGACACAATCGGTTGGTTCGAATATTTCCTGTGCTGTTCTGTTGACAAGCACGCAAAAAACCTTTAAATCTCTGGGAACCACCTCACCCAAATACACAAGCCCCCTTAATCTCAGACCTTCCTTTCCTTAGTCCCAGAAACGTAAAATCAATGCTTTCTGAATCCCAGCAGAAGCATATGAGGATCCAGGCATCTATTTCTTTAGAACTACCAGAGCAGCCTAAACCTGTGATAGTCAGACAGAGGTCAAAAGGATGGATAGATCAATTAATGAACACTTCCGGGTCATTGTTAGGCATTTTGAGATACAGGGTCATCGGTTATATGTTAGCACAGCTTGAGTGAGATACTTAAACTGCATAATATCCAGCAACATAATCTGAAGAAAAATGAAAGAGATTTTGTGATAAACAAAATGGGAAATATTTCTATGAATGAAGAAATAGGTTATTGCTGGGTCCATATACTAGGATTTTACAAAACCCCTTTGATTTAATCAAGGTCACCTGTCAGCCATAACCTGCATTGTACACATGAGGAAAGCTCAGGGTCAGAGAGAAGGGTTAACCAACATTCTGCACTACTGTGGAGTAGTTGGGGTTAAAGATTATATGGTTATATGGTTATACTGGTCACGGGATTTGAACACACAACCTTCTGGAGAAGGGCATTGGTCCTTAACCTGCTGAGTGACACACTACACCATTACAATCCTTTTTTCTTAAACCCTTGTTCTGGATTTTCAATGACCTGCAGATGACTGCACCCTGTAGCTGCGATAGAACAATATTCTCCCATCACACACAGTAAGCGTGGACACACATACGCCAGGCTGGTGGCTCAGGATTCTGGGAAAGTCCTTTGCTTGTTGTTTGTGCTGTCACTCTTTAAGGAAGTGAAGCGAAAAGGAGGGTCTTTGTGGAGTAACGACAGCATCTTCAGCAGGGTCCCGCCAGACCCCATCTCATCAAGCTCTTACTCCAATCAGGCACACTGGGGTCTCGGATTGGTAATGAAACCAGCGCCGCCCTTAAAGTCTTTGGCTGCTTATGCCTGATTAAATATTTCAATCCACCGTTTGGCCTGTTTTACTCTTTCTTCACTTATAATTGTAACATGTCTCCAGCTATGCTACATAAAATCAATGAGGCCAGTAGGTTAAATACTACATTAAAATGTACATTCAGCTCCCTCTCTCCTTTGAAAAACTGAACTATATGACAATGTGTCATAAATTAGAATTAGTTACTGTAGGGAAAAAGCTCCTTTAATTATTTTTAATGAACATCCTGCATTTTTCGCAGGTTCTTGTTATGATTACTAATATTCTGTATCCCTTTGAGAGCGGAGATTTCCGAGGTTTATTAAAGAGCAGTTTATACTCTCAGGCAGCTCGAAAGGCTGCTCAGGTTTATTAGTTTACTTGAGTCACGGCATAAAGAGGGGCGTGTTTGTACACGATGGCGGACGATAAACCTGAGAGATGAAACACAATATATGCATTGAAAGAGTGTGATAACAGGGCAATTGGCAGACATATTGTGTCCCTAATGGACAGCTAAAAACCCATTTGCTGGTAACACCCCCACGATACATAAGTATATATTTAAACCAATTCCCTTTTAACTTCAATGATGCATTTTATTTACCATTTGTACAAGTGCATTGCAGTGCTTCTTTTCACATATCCCATCTTGCTCTCCTTTTTGAGAAATATACACATGAAAGCAAAGCTTGCGGTTGAACCGCAGGGTCGGCCAGCATGCAGCCATGCTGAAGCTGAAGAGCCCGATGACAGAATCGGTCCGCTGGCCGCAGGATGCAAACCGCCAACATTCCGATTGCGGTCACAGCATCCCACCCCACTCCCAGTGCCTTCAGTGGGTGGCGTGGGATTATACACCATTCATTACGTTAACCCAAAATGAATATGAATCCCCACAAATGTAGCTATCCCGCTATATGCGCTTATGCATGTATACATGCATGTGAAAAGATAACAGGCCTTTCCTCTGCCAAACTCTTCCCTCTGATTTTAAACTCTCTGCTGCCTCCTCTCCTTTTAGCACTGCAGTCGAACAGGAGGGGCTTATGTTGTCAGAATTAGCATTGTAGCTGTGTCGATTCTGCCCACGGGACACAGGTGTCAGCGATAAACACGCATACGTGTCAATCCCTCAATGCAGCACGGAGTCACAACGCTGGCCCTCATCCTGCCTGTCAGTCAGCACCTTCAGCTGGGCTGAACCCGTAACCTGAGACTGGTTTTAACTAGTTACGAGTGTCTGCGGCCTGTTCTCATTTATTACCTGACAGCTAATAACCGCATAGAAGCTAAAGCTGTCAGGTTGGACTGCAGGCCAAAATGAATTAAAATAACATATCGCTCAAATAAAATGAATGAGGGAAAATGTGAATGGGTGATGGAAAATTACAGTGCCTTTAACTGTTAATGCATGCTAATAAAACAATTAACAGTCGGTATAAATTTTAATGATCGCATTCTTGTTTACAATACGTCGGGAAAATGGCCCTGTGCATCCCCACCCAGCGCATGGTGTGACAGGGTCACTAAATATTAATATCAGGCTCCCTCACTAGGAGACTCCCTGGGTGCTGAATTATGTTAATCGCCGCATTCGAAATGACTGCGCTTTTTTCCAAAGCGAAATCTAATCGAACCAGTTTAAATTGTCGTTCAGAGAATAAATCCTGTTACCTGTCACTCTTATCTGCTGATTCATAATAATTGCCAGGCAACCCCGGGGAATATGCACAGCATGTAATGGGGAATCTGCAATACTTTACAGTCTATTTACTGAGTTAATTGTATCGATAACAGGCACTCCTGGATATTAGCTCGTAACTAACCGTTCATGGCTTATGGTTGACTAGTTAGACACAGTCAGGATAATCAAACTAAGCCGTAAATGCACGCTGATCATATTCATGTAAACTAAAGTGACCCCTATCTGACCTTTTACGTTAAAAACTACAATATCTACTTATCACTTTTACTCATCTCTGTCCAGTATCTTGTGTCTTGTATATGTACAATAGTACATATTGTATTCACTGTCTGTGTTATGCACTAATTGTTATATTTGTCTACTGTCATGCTGTCTCCAACATTAGCAAGATGTGCCAGCAAAAATTTTCCACCGACCTTGGCTCTGTCAATACAGATTCTTATATACTGTACACATCTCTGGTTACAGTCTTTGTCTTGCAAGAATTAGTGTAACACTCACTGATCTGATTGAGGCAGAATAATCCATCCATGGACAGGATTATATATTATTTAGGTTGCTTTATTTGACATTATTGTTAACTATATAGCTAGACAGGGCATTTACATGTCTTGTCCTCCCAAGACCCAAAAGCTGGGGTACGATTTCAGATCCTGAACACGACTTACTATCACAGCACGCTATGAATGTCCTACACGATGGTAAGTGAAACTGAAGGAAAGTTTTGAAGATGCAGAGAAATGGGCGCGATTTAGCACTCCGTCCACAGTGAGACAAAGGGGACCGTCTGGCCTGACAGGAAGCATGAAGGTAATAAAGGCAATTAATCATTCGGGCCACTTCCTATCCAGAGTCAGGCGGGCATCTGCAGCCCCGGAGGAGGATGCATGGATCGAGCGCGTCTTCCCAATCTTGCGGGGGGAGGGGGGTGGGGATGCTGAGAATTACTCACCAATCTGCGGGGGGGGCCCTGATATAGAGACAGGGACGACCTTCGCTGCTCCTACATTTCCCTATGTGATAAACCTCATTACCATTGATCCACTTTAATGGACACATAAACATCTGCGGTGGCATGACAGTTCCCGAATGAGATGAAAGAGGCGCTGATCATCCGTATCGATGGGAAGGGGTTGGACTCCCCCCACCCAGCCTGACGCCCCTGGCACACCACGTCCTGCTTCCCGCTGATTAAATTTCAGATATCATACCTGCTCTGAGATCACAGTAATTAGATTTGCTGGATACTCAGTGGAAAGACCTGAAAATTAGGATAGATTGCAGGCAAGCTATATTTTCTTCGGATCAGAAGGTCACCGGTTCAAATCTCAGGTCAGCAGAGTGACTTCACCGTTGGGCCTTTGAGAAATGCCCTTAACTCCCAGTGGCTCAGAGACTGTCTAATCCTTCCTTCTCAAATCGTATGTTACGCTGGACAAAAGCATGCACGAAATAAATGATATGTAAAATGTGTTCTGTAGAAATGCATGATTATGACGTCAAATATGGAGAGGAGCTGAGTCGGATCAGGTATCAGATTTAAAACTTGTACATTGAATGAAAATATATACTCAATGACAAAAAAGTTAAGCGGTGGAAATTAAATGAATCTGCATGTGGTGAAAGGTCATGTGGCTGTCTCATATAATATCAGTATAATATCAGATCAAACAGACAACAGCGTTGCCATTATGGGCACCCCCAACCACACCCTGGGCCTGGATTCAGGCAGTGATACAGTACCATTGTATCCTCTCCTGTGGAAAGTCAGCCCACAGCCGTTATAACTGGCCCTCGAGATCCTGCAGATTGACACTGGGTCAATCTGACGTCCAAGCTGATCCCACACGTGTTTGATTGAGGAAAGATTGGGGAACCTGGCTGGTCTGAGAAAGACCTCAACATGACGGAGGCAGGCCATAGACACACATGCCGTGTGTGGAAGGGTATTGTCTTGTTGACAGACCAGGGTGTTGTCTCAGGAGGGGTAAGACATGCAGATGCAGGATATCACTGACATAGTGCTGAGCCACCAGGGTCTCCCAGATTACTACCAGAGATGGCCTTAAGTCATACCCTATGGCTCCCCACACCATGATGTCATACGGTATGGCTCCCCACACTATGATGTCATACCATATAGTTCCGCACATCATTATGTCATATCCCATGGCTCCCCACATCATGATGTCATACCGTATGGCTCCCCACATCATGATGTCATACCGTATGGCTCCCCACATCATTATGTCATATCCCATGGCTCCCCACATCATGATGTCATACCGTATGGCTCCCCACACCATGATGCCAGGAGTAACAGCGGTGTCTCTCTCCACAACATTGGCAGGATCGGTGCTCTCCCCTCTACACCACCATATACGCACACAATGGCCATCCGTGATAATGCAGAACTGAGATTCATCACTGAACATGGAACGATGCCACTCGGCATCAGTCCATGCCTCTGGTTATGGTACCACACCAAACGCAGCCATCTCTGTGCTGGTGTTAATGGCAGCCTACATATGGGATGGTGAGCCTGTAGTCCGGCTGCTGCCAGTCATTGAGACATGGTGCAGGATGGCATGGGATGATGTAGAGAGTCTAATTCTTGTGTCTGGATGGCAGGTGCAGATGCCATGGGGTTCTGTAATGCTTGGCACACAATATGACAACCCTAGCTGTGGTCTGTGAATGGAACCCTCAGATGTCCACCGGTTCCAACATTGGGCAACTGCGATATCTGCATGCCCCAAATTCCAGGCAAAGGCACAATATGACCACCCGGCCTCATGCAAACCCACAATGCAAACTCACAATGCAACCTCTATCAACCTCCGTCAGTGCTGGTGATGCTGTCAAATGCACATTTTAGGCATCCTCTCTGTCTGGTGACTGGACATGCCAGCTTCTTGCAAATCAAATCTTTTACATACCCATCTCTGATCTGCACGTGTACCAAATTACATCCAAATCGGACCATTGCATCTGGGGGATTACCATTTTTGTAACTGAGTGTACATGGTTGCAGCAAAATACAAAACAATAACAATTACTGAAGCAGCATACTCCAGCTCTGCCTTGAGCCCTTTGGCTTTTCAATAGAGCTGGACATGACCTTCGCTCTGCTGAAGGCACTAGTCCTAGAGGAGCATTCCGGTGAAGGGTGAGGAGAACTGTGGAGATTTGTGGGAGGTTGGAGAAGGTGCCTAAATACAAGGGACACACTGTCTCGCACGGATCTACTAGCTGAGCCAGACTACAAATGCTAAGTGCAGAAGGTGAGAACCCAGGGGAATTTATTTCCTGTTCCTCCCCTTATTGTTATAGAACACCATCTAGGATGAGCTAGTAGGCTTCTTGGTAAAGAGCCGCAGATCGCAGCACTGAACATTTAAGGAGCGGTTTCATGGATTTGATGGGAAGGCTTGAGGCTTGACGAAGCTCTGTGTTTAACACCAAACTCTGAAAAAAGGTCTGAAACCCGATTGCACTCTACATTTTACACTACACTCGGAAAGAAGGCCTGAAGCCAGACGACAGTCTACGTGTAACACTATACCCTGAAGTAGCAGGCTTAGAATTGCTGAAAAACAAAAATGCTAGGGAAAATAAAAAAAAACAGCAGCCATAAGCACAATAGTGGTCAGTAGCTGTTGATTCTAAAGGTTGGATGCAGGGCACAATAGCAGCGGAGTCCAACTAGAATCTATTACATTCCAAAAAGCCAAAACTTAGGCCTTAAAAATCATAGACATATACCACACAACAGTTGGTAAACTGTTCAAGACTGCGACTATAAAATGATAAGAAAATAAGACTGGATTATAAATTACAATCATAAAAACTTAGGCAGAATCACCAGGGGATTGCATGAGTGAAAATAAATGGGATCCCTACTGTGTTTTTCTCTGTGGTATTTAATGCAGATGGACTCGCCTCAACAGCACGACACCACAGCTGAGAGCTCAGTCGGATCTCAGGACGTCAGGACCCTGCTCTCTCTGCTCGCCAGCCGAGAACATTAACGATAAAGAGATTAGGCGGCGTGCTTTGGATTGCTTTTGCCTTCCTGTCACCCGCAAACAGGAAGATGTCATTCAAGACCGTATTTTTAAAAACTCCATTACACAATGGATATCTGGTACTGCAGTTTACTCCTAAATAAAATGCTCACACTTTCAGCAGATAGTTTCCAGAATCCCCCCTTATCTTTGCTACTGTGTACTCCATATAGAAAAGACAATTTTATCCTTATTACTGCAAAAAAACATCAGCACCCACAGTATTGAATCTATTGAATCGGGATGCAATTTTTCCCCCATCCCACATTGGCCATAAATAGGCCCCCCAACTTCGCCCCCTTGCACAGCCCAGATCACTTGTTAAAATATGAATGAATGGATGTTTCCCTCTTTGCATAATTTAAAAAAACAAGCTCTGTGAGTGCAAGTATAAGATGTACAAAGAAACAAAAAGGATAATTTTATTCCTAAAAGGTTATGCTTTTTTCCCGGTGGGGGTAAAATTTTAACATGTAAGTAACCGGAAGAATATTGAAAATTACAGCTGAAAGGAAATTAATTTAATGGCACTAACAGATGCTGCCATTTTTAATATCTAAACTGTTAATAAAATCTGAATATTACATAATTTATATATCATGGATGGCGTTTACCAAACTGTGAATGTGTTCATCTCATTGGTACAGTATTGACAGAAAATTTAACTAATGGGCTAACAGGCTAAAATCTATCTCCTTGCTACTGAGATGTTCAGAGAACATCCGATGCGTGGACTAAAAACTGCTATGTGGACTAATCTCTGAGATGCTTCATTTGACTATTCTGTAATACAGGGGGGTTAAAATACTTAAAATGCCTCTTCACCCAAACAAAGATGATGAGATAGGTCCTCTGTAGCACTAATACCCACATAGACCAACGATAACAAATTTGTTCTTAGCCAAAACAGTGTCCGTGATGCAACCAAAAGTTTTTGTACGATAATATGTGTATGTAAGATATGACTGATGCAAGAATCCATATAATTTCTGTACCCACTTGCCCTGTTCAGGATCACAGGGGGACCAGAGCCTGTGGATGCAACGCAGGGAACATTCCAGGATAGGGCACCAACCCATTTCTGGCCACACTCACTCCTGCACACCAACAGGCATGATACCTCTAATTCACCTTAGCATGTTTTTGAACTTTGGATTGAAACTGAAGGAAACCCCACAACAAAATAGGGAGAATGTAAAGACTCAATATTTCTCTCAAATGCTGAAGCATGACTTCAAATTTGTTAGTTGGGTTAGTATGTGTTGCCAGAGGTTTTGCGATGTAATCAAGGAGAACCAGTAAGAAGTGAGCCAACAGGAAGTGAGCCATCTAGTCTGTGATTGGCAGTAAGAGATAATTCTGCCCACCCAAAGGTGGACTTGAAGTCTCACTTTCGTGATGGCTAATGGTCATCGAGGGGACCCTCATCCTTCCCATACAGGTACATGACAGCTGCTGGCACCTCATCAAAAGGAATCTACATGACTGTGTGGTGTTAAGCTGTAGATGAGAGGGTCCTATTCTCACTCTCGCTTGATGTATAGTGCAAAGTTCGTGCCAGACTGTAACATTCAGATATATGTCACATGTTCAGAGACACACCTGAATAAACTATTTATTTTTAGAGAGCAGCTGAGTAAAAAGACTGGCCCACCAATTCCAAATGGGTCATTTCAGCATGTAGGTACGTTAATCTCCAAGCAGAACACTGAAGGTGATTTCCTTTTCTTTGACCTTCAACATCATACGAGGTGAACACTTTTCAGAGAGAAAGGAATAATGATTTGCGTTTCAAAGGCACTGGCTGTACTTTCTTTTTTAATTCTATATCTAAAAACTGCCGCTAAATCCAGACTGGGGATTCTTAATCTGGCATGAAATGGACTTTAGGCTAAATGGTCAGAGCATTACATGGTATATCATGGTGGTTCCAGCTTGGTGTGTTCATTCTAGTTAAGAGATTTATCCAGGCTCCCATATGCAGATTACGCAATGTGTTACACCACCTCAACTCTGTTGTTCCATTATTAGCTCAGATCGATCCTGAGCGGGATGATCATTACCTGCAAAATATGCCATTTTCACAAATTTTCAAATTTACAGAAGTGGAATTTCCGCACTTGCCTACAGCCACTTTCTGAATTTATCTATGGCTACAGACATGCATACATTTGTGAATCTGTATGGCAGGCAAGTCCTCATAGCTTGTTTTGATGATGGGTCAATGGGACTGGACATTATACATCACACTCTACTACCTGCTTCAAACTGTTCTACACGTTCTAGAAAATTCTACACTGTATATTGTAAAGTACTGAAGTACTGCAGTTTGCTTCGCCTTTGTTTATCTTTGTTATTTACCAACCTATTTATTTTTACGTAGATATCCTAGTCGTAGATATGGCTATGTTTTTTCAGGAATCAAATGAATGAGCAATGCATATATTTGATTGTCCTATAAAGTATAGAAGACAATAGTGGAGAGTAAGGGGGGTGGTTCCTGATTGTGAAGTGGCCTCCCAAAAAAACAGGAAGAACTTGTGAACTCATGCTTGCGGAGCCCCGAGCTTGAATTTGAACCCACAACAAGCGAGGCAGGGAGCACTCCTGATCCCCACCAACCGAGTGAGACTCCTGCTGGGAGGAAACATGTAGAACAATATGTAAATGCATTCTGACATAAGTATGTTGAGAATGACCCAGAATGCAGGAAATGGAATTCTTCACTGACTTACACAACAGCTCAGAATTTCCTGTCACTGACTTGCACCGCGACACAAATAATTCATCACAAAAAAGCTCCTATTCTATGACAAACAAAACAATGCAGAATGATTACATATGATTAATATTTAGCCAGCTGCAGGGATTTTTTTAGTCGGATTGCCACATTTGGTACAATGGGTCGAGGTTATGATGGAAGCCTTTGATCTTCCACACGTAATACTGTCTCTGAGATTTGTGTTCGGTGAGCCTGCGCAATGACACATGCGGCAATATCTAGATAGGCCAAGGCGACAGAATGGAAACTCACGTCAGAGAGATTGGCTATATTAATTCCTCCGTGTGTGTAAAATATCTCACCTCTGACACTAATCCTTGGACCAAGGCTTTTTGCAAAGGCAGTCTAGCAAGTTTAGCAACAAAACTGAATAAATAACTCCAAAGACTGGCTGAATAACTGAAAATTTGACTAGGGAACTTCAGGCAAAGAAGTCCATCACAGAATCTTGCTGAATTAAAACAATTTATTATGTGACATCACCAACTAAAATCATCAGAGAATTAAAAACTGCTATGTGGACCCTACAGATGAAGGTCATAAGTACTGTGAAAAGCTTCCACCGTCACTCTTTGTGTTGTACTGTGGTCGTGGAGAACACTATTTCATGACACTGCATATCTGTGCATAGATGGTATGACAATAAAGCTCACTTGTCTTGCCTTTTTTCTGCAAAAATTGACAGAAACATCCTCAAAGCAGACTTGGACAAGAGCCAACTTGTTTTATTGAGCAGAAACCTGTACAGTCATGCTCTGGAAAGTTTTCTGCAGAATTTTTTGGATATCAGTGGCCTACTGGAATACACCCCCCGCCCCCCCCAAGTTTTACCTGCCTTGTTAGAAGAACATCTACATTCATTTTAAATGTTTTTGGACTGATGATGTTTGCAACATGGAGAACTTATGATTTGACCTCTTGCCTGCCGGAGCGGGAGATGGACAAAACATCCGGTCGATCCAGGAGAGACGGCAGTCTGGCGGGGATTTGCTGTTCACCGAAGCATCACCCTGCCTTGCAAACATCAGAATGAGGAACTGACAGCACCTGAAGTCCCCGCAGGATTCAGGTCAAGGACCTATGAGGCCCATTAGCCATTTTCCAGGAATTTGAGTGCAACCTCTCCTAGTCCAAAACTGCAGAAACAGTAAAACTTTGGTTGGACCCCAAGTAGAAGCGAACAATGGGAAAGAATTTGCATAAAATCATTCGTCTCCACGCTACCCCCCTCCCCCCCCCCCAGTCCACGTTGGATAGTGAGGATTGAGCCTGACAGTCTCTATTACACATCTTTACATTCACATTATATTCAGCCCTTTTGCTGACACTTTTGCCCAAAGCTATTCAAACCTCATACAGCTGCATTTCTCACCATAACAATTCAAGAGTTCTGGGGCAGGACCTCCCTTGGGGCTTGAACCAACAACCTTCAGTTCATATTTTGTATGTCACGGAGAGGATCGAGTCACACAGCTCTAGTCCAACTGCAACCGGTACTGGTCAGGCGATTAGACGACATACAGTAAGCAGCTGCCTGGGACGGTTTATTCTAAGGGGGCAGTGACTTAGCTAACTGATTGCATTTTGTCTCTGATAGGGGGGGTACCAGTGGTGAAGCTTTCCTCGGGTGCCACATAGGCTCTGACTGGAATTGTTTGCAACTTCCTATGTCTTTCCTGCAGCTTCCTGACCCCCCTCTGTGAAAATAGTTGGACTACGGAATTTGTAGTATCTGCTGTCGTGAAGACTGTCCCAAGCTTGTGGGGCCATTGCCATTGACCCCCATCCTCTTAGTTGCACTAAAGTGGGGGAAGATGAAGGGTATGTTAGTTTTTCTACTGGAATATTTATTTTAACATCTCAGGCAGCAGGACTTGCCCCAGGGAACATATTGCCAAGTATTACCTGAGCAGCAGTGTGGCTAAGCACAAAGGGCTTCACAGATTCAGGGGGAAAAAAGAGTGAAATCCAATGTGCTCTGTGGGAAATCATTGTACATAACCTCCTATGAACTCACAAAAGTTTTTGGAGCTTTGCAATAAAGGGCAACAGTAGGAAGCAGAGGTTTTAAATTATAGGTGTTGTAATACACCAGCTCCAGGAATGAGTTACGCCTTGTACATGCATCAGTCTCGAAGCATTTTAGGTCGCCCTGCGAAAGAAAGTAATGTATGAGTCGTCAAGGCGCCCTTTGTAGAATTCACCAGACTAAACGCATCACGTGTAACGCATCCTGAGTCTGACCTTCTTTCATCTCACCTTATCCTAAGCTCAACTGATTGTCAGAAGGTGTCATTCAATGGAAATTAACCCCTATGCCCCCCCCACAGTGATACTCATGGCCATATTCGCTGAGGACAGCTAATTGCCTGGCACCGTGCAGCTGCATTCTAGCCCTTCGGCTTTCATGGTGCCCCCAACCACTTATCCACCTCTCTCCATTTTTTTGTCCTTTTTTTCTGGATCCTCCCATCCTCTCCAAGCGTCCACCTCGTACCCCACTTCCCCGCTTCTTTACGTTTTTCCCCTCTCTCTCTCTTTCTCTGCGTGGTCTTTATGATTCTCTCCTCTGAGTCCCATCTCTCGTCGGACATCACAAAGCCCTCCTGCATATGTGTCACATATACCGGCACCGTTGACCGCTGTCATTTTCGGGAACTGGCTACTAATACACATCTGAGGCAGTTGGCTACACAGCATCTCCCCTTTTCCTTAACATACCGCACGCCTCTCCCATTCCCTCTCTCTGCTGCTCTATACAAAAACCCATCTCGGCCCATTACGGTAAATCAGTGAATACTGAAAAGTAGCCTAGTTCTGTGTGGTTCCTCTTGGCGCAATGGCTTCTCGCCTGAAAAAATAGCTTCTGATCGAGACCTGAGCCTGTTTCCATCCATTAAGCAGAGATTCTTTCCATTTGTTAATCATTTAATAGTCTGAATTATCCACACCTTGTCTAGCCTATATTAAACGGATGTCACATATGAGTAAGGGAGGTATGCCTAAGTGTTAAGAGATGCTGTATGGCAAACTTTGCATCTCTGCAAACCTTTAAATGGAGTAGCAAATGGCCATCTGCAGTTCCATTATGTCACCACCCCCCATTGGAATAATTCCCCCTCAGCCGTTTATGGACCCACATTATCTGACAACATATATTCCCTTCATTAGCCCTGTTATTTTTGTGCCTGCACAATTACATATTAAATTCATGTTGACATCCAAAGTAATCTACTTAATGTAAAAATGTAAATAGCAATGCTTTTAGATCAGGGGAGGGTAAGAGAATTAGTACAGAACTGACAAGACTAGCCAAAGCCTTGCTTGGCCAGTGAGCCTGTGTCTTCCTGAAAAGTACAGAAACCCATATGCTGGAAGGGGGCCTTGCTGAGGAACCATGATGTTTGATTTACTGCCGCCACTTTCATAGATAATTCACAGTCAGTTGCATTCGGTAGAAGAAGGAAGATTGCAGCTGCTGTTGTAGATCTGACTCCCTGACAGTGAAGCAAAGGATGTTCCTCTGAGTTCAGTACATAGTTCTGGCCACTTTGGTAAATATCAGGTGGTATAAATGGATGCACAGTATGACCACACACACCGTCATGAACACGTCTGTTTGCCTTGCACATATGCGATGCCATAATCCTCAGCATAAGCCTGGTCAACGGTAGTGTGTGTTTTTGGGAATGACAATTCAACCCTCATCTCCCCCACCCCTGGGGGGGGGGGGGGGGCGGCCCCCCGCCCCCCCCCCCCCCCCCCCCCCGCCCCCCCCCGCCCCCCGCGGCCCGCC